>PQWD01004018.1:78159-110899 GCA_019425675.1 Leucinodes orbonalis
GACCGGTCTTCTTTAACGACTATTCGGCTGGGCGTTATAAACTTACTTGTAAACAATGCCTCGGCAATTAACAGAACTCAACTGTTTATAGCTCCCAATATTACTGTGCGTCTTGAATCGCCTTACTGTAATTCACTATAACGATATATAAATGTAATATTTATTTTACGTACATAAATAAAAATATACACTTTTTTGATATCCAATGTATTGACATTGTATTAATGTATTTCATTGTATATGCACGGATTGCTAAGAAGACCTAATTGAATGAAACCACTCAAATTAATACAGTATTATGGACTCTAAACTAGACAATTTATCACATTTATACAAACATGGATATAGCACTTCCCTTGGGTCTTTGTAGTCCAGTGACAAATTGTTTAGGTGAGAGAAGCTTCTTGCTTGAAACAGATAAAAAACTATGTACGATCTACTTTAACCCATTGAATACCAGGAATACAATGTTTTGAATTTTATTCTAGGGTTGTGAAAATCTGGGTACGCGAAAATTTCACGAATTAAAAAATCGGTGATATCGCCCGCGCGACCAAAAGCGTTTATTAAAAAGGACGCTCTGACACATATTCTGTTTCAAGCGGTTATATTAGCGTGGCTATGTTAACAGAACTTACGCATGAGTTTTCAAAAGTCAATAGGGGTGGCAAAAATTTAATAGCCTACTTGCGGCATATTTGTAAATCAGCCACTGGCCGTAGTGTTACCTTAGCCCTTTTTAGTATAGGTGAACTCCTTCCCGAAAGGAGCAATCTAGCTCGTTTTCACTGTCTTGAAAATATTACAAAATTGTGAAGTTTTCGACATGCTAACCTGCTTTTTTGCTATTTAATCGGTCATGATGACCTTTTTTAAGACGCTCTAAAAAACCGGCTCTATGACTTGATAATTTCAGATTTTTTAGAAAAGAAAATCTGTTGATGCTCAATCTAGCTCTATCTAGCCTTTTTTCACTTTTTAAATAGCCCTTTTTCTAAAACTCAAGTGGCAACACTGACAACAATTAATAAAATCAGCGTGAGAGAGCCATCCTTCGCTAAGTAAAGGCCCGGCTCGGCAACAACGCGCGTGTTGTGGTTTGCCCAGTAAGTGAGGCTACAGGAGGCCTAAAATTACGTCATGCTTATTTGTATTTATGGAATGTGTAGCGACATACACAGTACTTTGTGAGCTATCTGTATTTGTTAAGACAGATATCCCACGTAGTTTGTTAAATATACGTTAATAAATATTGCAACATATAATCACGTACGTCATCTATACCTACATTATCATCTTCATCAGCTCATTAAATGTCTTCAACGAGGGGCACGAGCCTACCCTTAAAGGGTGTACAGGCCTTAGTAGTCCACGCGGGGCCAGTGCGGATTTGTCAATTTACTGTCAATGTCTACGCAGGTTTACTCACGATGTTTTCCTTGACCGTTAGAGCGTCAGATGACTTACATATAATTTCGAAAATTCGTAAACACATTGGTACGTGGTGGAATTTGATACTGCGCCACAGTCCACACCATTGAGCTATCGACTCTCTACCTATCTACCTGCATATAAAATGGCTAAGATTAGAGCTCTATTTGTAATTTAAGAGTTTAGTAAATAATAAGCAATCGTCTAGAGTCAATAATACATAATGCTCCGCGCGACCATACTGGCAAATTGGTGAGAGACTAGCAAAGAATACAAGCCACTTCTATTTCAATTAGTACCAACACAATTCACTAGAATATAATTTATCATCCTCGGAAATGCACGGCAGTCGTTACGTAGGTGTAACATCTTAGTAACATAAACCACTTTGTTTTATTACTGTCCACATGAAAAGTCCATTAGCTTGCAATGAACTTCATTGCCGGTTGGACTCGCAACCTGCTGAGAGTATGTCATTAAGTCTAGATCACGAGCTTTGTAATGATGCTATTCTAACATTTAATCGCTGCATGCATTCCAAAGCAGCTTCAAGTAAATTGTTTCGTAAGCTTACTATGGGCATGTTTAAGACCCAACGGTAAGCATTACATTTGAATCATGAGTAAAACACAAAATTACTTAGTTTTTGTTTATGTTAGTAACGATAATTATAATAAGTTCTTAAGGAATCATTGCATTATGTACCTACTGTATAATAATATCAGCTCAAGACAATGATGTAAAAAGTATATATTTATTTATACTTTCGGCCCCAACTTCTAGGGTTTACTTTTACAATATATTGTAGTACGAGTACTTTACTTTTACAATGTATAAAAATAAAATTACAAACTAAGATATCGTTGAAACCTAATTTCGTAGTTCGATTTCATGATATTGTGTTTTTTTATTTTATCAATCCCATATTTAAGAAGTTAGAGGGAGGATATGGGACGCTTTTTTCAACTTTGGAAGAGTCTCTCGCGCAAACTATCCAATTTATTAAAACAATACATAGAATTCACACATTGATAGGAACACAGGGAACTGTGGGGTAAGTTTTATGAAAAACAAAAATTTTAGGACCCCAAAATTTATACATTTATTATTTTATCAAGTTTTTTTTCATCATTTTTTTTTTGGTATTTTAAGAATGGAAAGTAATAGTAACATTGCTGAATTAAATAACAAGAACTATTCTGCAAGCGAAACGCCCTCCGGCCCGATGGACCGACGACTTGCGAAAGGTCGCTGGTGGAGGCTGGATGAGAAAAGCGGAGGACCGGGATATCTAGCGCAAAATGGGGGAGACCTATGTCCAGCAGTGGACTGCGATAGGTTGAATAGGATTCTGCAAGCAAGTTCATAATCATGAGCGATCACTATTAGGTATCTAAAATATGTTTAAATCAAATTGTATGATTCCATAAAGTTACTAATTTAAAAAAATGCTGAAAAGGTAATTACTCTTGAATAAAGAAATGCTATCAAACAAAATTTTGCAATCGAACTATTAAGCGTTTAGGTATTAAGTTTTATGGGCACAACTTAACAGCGGGGTGGTAAATTTAAAAAAGAATAATCTACGACTTGGGAGCCAAGAAAGAACATAATCTTAAACTAGCTTTTGCCTGCGACTTCGCTCGCGTGGAATAGTTACTTTGTTTAAGTGACTTAAAACTTCGATATCTCCTAAAATATTTATTAAAATCGAATGATGTAAAGGGTGTTTTTGTTTTAAAGTAACCATCTTCACCATCCTAAAGATTGATCAAAATTTTGAAACCCAAATTGGTCGGAGTTAAAATTATTACTATCAAAAATAGTTACCGGGACCAAAATGGCTTAAATGTGCTTTCCGAATACGTATCTAACGAGTTGTGATCACATTTTACGGTCAACCATGCGATAACCGATCGCAACGATAGTTCCTTGACTCTCACGATCGTCTCCCTAACGCGCTAGCCGCATTCGTATTCAACGTAAAAATATATAGGTAAGTTTGGAAAATCACATGAACGAAATATTTCTTCTTGCCATATTATTTTTTCTTATCATGGCTATGCTGTGTGGGAAGGCTTGTTCGTTACGGTACGTTACAGGCTGATGTTGATGAAATACTTATTTAAAAAATATTTAAAAGATATAAAGGTATCATGTAAGCGTTCTTGCCTGCCTTTTAAGCATTATCTTTATTTTTCTTTTTAGATTTTATCAAGTTACTATCTATCTGTGTATGCAATTTATGGATTACCATCTAGTGCATTTATTTTGTTATTTTCTTCCGGAACTAAAAGATTGTAATCTGTCTGTGTACCAATTTGAAATAAATACTAGGTACCAGTACCAGTAGTACCAGTCTTACGACCGGTAAGTCTATTGGGAAGGAAATTCCCAGTAGTCCAACTCATAGATTTAGAATAAAAGCGCGCTAAGCTGGACAGCTTATCGGTGGTCCAACTGGTAAGACTACGGAGAATAGGGGAATTTTGCAACCATACACATATAGCAGGCATATTGTTTTTGATAAGGATTACAATCAGGACACCACTTATGTCGTCATAAACCTATGTTAGGTACTTCAAATGAAATCTTGTTAGCGTGCTGTCAACAATTTTATTAAGGAAATCAACGAATAATTGTTAATTTTGTAATCATATTAAATTTTAATTACTGTCTGTGAACAAGTATTTTAATTGCAATAATAATTATTTTCCTTCACCACTACCAGTTACCCGCATCTTTGGTCATGTCTAAAGTTTTTTTGCTGTGATTCAATGATAGGTATTTTTAAGATGAAATGCTTTTTAAAAATACCTACAGCTAAAAACTTTTATAATATATGTAAAATAAGGGAAGGATTATCTGCGGAGAGCAGTACAGTGCACTTTTATTGTAATTTTAACTAACACATGGTGATATTGAAAAATGAGATTACCTACCATTGGAAAAATTCTGAACGATTCAGCTTGACATTCTGAAAGTTGTACTAGAGTTTGTCATTCGCAATCTTATGTCGGTTCATTAAAATTTATAAAATGAATAGGTTTTATATTATATACGCGTAGCCCTACGTAGCCAGCCGACTCGTCGGCCGACCAAGCCGACAACTTATACTTTAACGGCCACACAGTCATACTTTGACCTCTGCCGTCACAAATATTTTTGTACTTCAATAAATTGTTTACCCGCTGCCTCAGCCTCTCAGAAAAATTTAAACAGTGTTTATTATTTCCCAAGTCCTAACCACTCGTTAACATTGAAATGTCTGGATTAGATTAGTTCACGAGTTTAAAGTTACTCAATTGACAATGGTGCTCGGGGTCTTTTTTAGGGATACAATCAAAAATGATTTTATTGCTAAGAGGATTAAACTTACCGATATAGCCGTCGGATCAGCAAGTTGATTGAAGTGGCAGTTGGCCGGTAACATGTCGCTGTACCGATGTCCGTTGGAGTAGACGAGATCTAAAGTAGAGACCGCGTCTTCGCAAGTTCGCAAGCCTAATGTAGCATCAGGACACCTTACGAAGAGTAGATAGCGGAGACTGGAGGGTGACCAACGTCCAGCAGTGGACTGCAATAGGTTGAAGAGAACCGTTGAATTTTATTTGCATCTACTCATGGGTTCAAAACAAGGACCTTTGATGTACTCGCTTACTTCCTAACCATTGCCACATAGGTCTAATAATATTTAATAGACAGAAGTTTTCCTAAAAAATATATCTTAAATTAAAAGTTGGAAGTCTGCTATTGTGAGCACCAACATAATTTTGGAATACAATACACAGCAATCAACTTTTCGCATCGTAGGAAAATTGAGTTTTGCGTCATGCCCCAAACATTTCCACCCGAAATGTTTGGGGCATCTCTTGTATGTACAGTTATACCTACATTGAGTATTAGAAATGATATACCGACTTCACATAAATATTTTCCAAAGTTGGAGTAAGCTACTCTTGTTTATTTATTAACTTTTTTTTGGCACCAATATCAAAATTATGAAATAGAGTTATTTACCTAGCTAAAAAAATCTATTTGTTGCTTTTTAGATTATAGTTTTTTTTTACAACTTTGAGTGATTTGTAATCACTGGAATAAAAATACTATTAATGAAGTAGCAGTTGCTCTGAGTCAATTTTTTATTGTTCGATTTCTCTGGTCACCCATCATCGGACCCTGACTTCTAAAATATCTTCTTTCCGACAAAAATATAATCATCAAAATCGGTTCATAAACGACGAAGATATCTGCTAATGCTGGGGCCACACAAACAATTGGCATCTAACGCCCCTCAATGCCATAATTTAATAAATCATTACCGAGTAATTAAAAGAAAAAAAGATGGTAGATGATAAATTGTTTCCCACAAGCATGGTTCTATTTGCAGTGCAATAACGTCAGATGTAGTCACCACATAAATAATCGCGTTTATGTGGTGACTACATCTGACGTTAACGCCCATCACCACGATAATTAATAGCATCACCCGTTAGTGTGGCCCCACCATAACAAACATAAAAAGCACGGTCGAATTGAGTAACTTCCTTTTTTGAAGTCGGTTAAAAACATCTGTATTTTTTCTTGTGATAGCCTCATTTGAATCTTTGTGGGTGGGTGGTGGGCGGGTGGTGTTTCTGACTCAATGTAGTAAAGAGTAATAGATATCTAATGTTTTTTTATAATGAAAATTAATTCGACTGTTTTATTTCAGGCCCTGATGACAAAACGGAGGGCAAGTCGGTAAGTAATCGATTTATTTAATTCAAAGACAGTTAAATGGGTCCTCTCAAGAATACCTTTTAATATTTTATTCAAATTAGGTAAAGGTATTGTTTTTAACAATGAAGCTGTTTTATAGGGTATTCATTGTTCTTGAGCTTTTGAAACTTGACAAGGACCTGAGAGCATGTTTACATGATACCTAATTAGATTAGTGGACAAAAATAGTGATTTTTGAGGAATGTGTTTCATTTTTTGCAACGTTGACTGAACACTACGAGATTTATCAAAATAATGTTTTGTATGCAACTCTCAAAGTTTTCATGTAATGTATTTACTATCAGCATTGCACCCATTGCATATGATGTGATCTTTGCTAATTAAATAACATATTAACTCTACGCATGCTTGGTATCTATTGACCACTGTGGCCAACATACATCTACTCCGCCCAATTCAACTTACTAATAAAGAAGATCCATTCGCTTTCGTCATACCTAGGTATAACATATTTGTTAATTATCATAATAATTAATGAAAATGAAAATGAAAAGTGTTTATTCAGTTTAGTCCTTAAAGAACATTATGAATGTCAAATGAAGCTACCACTGGTTCGGGAGGTAGTTTTCCACTGAGAAGAAACCAGCAGAACTCAGTAGTTACTCTTTTCAAAAAAAATTGTTGAATCAGATTCATTTGTAATCAAAATAATATATAAAGCAAATTATTCAATTTTTATCGTATATGTATTGGTAAAAATATAATAATCTACAAAAGTACTATTAAGCAGTTAAGTATTATATAAATTTAAATAGACGACAACAAAAAAAAAACAAAAGTAGTGCAGGCGTGGAGATCAATGTCCATGAGTTTTATCATTTATATAATCTTCAACACTATAGTAAGCTTTTTTTATTAAAATACTCTTTACATGAAAAATATTCTTACCAATATTTATAAAATTATTTCAATTTTTATATGGTCATCCACCTTGATTAAATTAAATAGATAACAGTGCGTTCTTACTTACCTCAGATCAGAAACTAAATATTCTCATCACTTCCACGACGACGCGAGCGAAGGCGAAGCCTTACATGTTTACTGATATCACAGACTAAATAATATATACGATATGTAGAATTTGTTGAAGTTAGGGTCGGTAGAGTTAGGCTGTGTCGATTCAAAACGTTTGGTTTACATGAGTTCTGACATATTTATCCCAGAGCAAACCTTATGTGGCCGTCTTGGCAACATTTTACATGAAATGCTTTTAAATACAGTGGGTTGCCAAATTAATAGGGACAGTCACAAAACCTTACTTTTTGGTTACATATTGGTTCATAAATCATTAAAAAACGACACTTTTTGTTATAATTATATTTATTATATTAGACATGTTTCTACTGATGAATTTAAGATTACAAAATATGACATTAACACAGCAAAAAAATATAAACAAGTACAAAAAAGATATGGTGGGAAATTATTAGTATTTTGTTACATTTCCTTTGGCTTCTATTAATGCTTCTATTCGCCTCGGCATACTTTCTATACACAGTTTAGCGCTTTCCTGTAGTTTGTGATTATGATGCCATACATTTATTAACTTTTCGATCAATTTTACCTTGGTAGTTACCATTTCCTTGGCAATTTCCGCTTTGGTAATTTCCCACAGGTTTTCTATGGGGTTCATGTCAGGGAATTGCCAGGCCAAGGTAAAACTGGAATGTTATGGTCTTCTAAAAATTTCGTTATGCTCCTCGCTTTATGGCATGGCGCTGAATCATGCATAAACGTGAAATCCTCCCCATTCGGGAACCATTCCTGGAGTTGTGGCAACAGGCGAGTTTCCAAAACTTGCTTGTATTGGTCCTGTCTCATGGTTCCCTGGACAATGTAAAGACGCCCAACCCCTTTTGCGCTTATGACAGACCATACCATGATTTTGACAGGGTGTTTAACACGTTCTACTATGCAGTCACGGTGAAATTTCTCGCCTGGGCGCCGTCTTACAAATTTGCTTTTGTCGGCTAGGATTTCAAATGTCGACTCATCTGAGAAACAAACCTAAAAATAAAAAGAAACCCTTTATAAATATTGAAAATATGATGGTATATTATTTGGAAATAAAATTGACATCAGGGCTGACCTTATTCCAGTCTTCAACAGTCTTCAGGCGATGCTCACGAGCCCAGGCAAGTCGTTTCTTTTTCATAACTTCTGTCAATCGTGGCTTCTTAACTGGACGATGACCTGTAAGGCCTTCCTCTGCCAACCTTCGCTGTACAGTTCTCTTTAAACAGGTATTCCAGATTCCTGTACCATCAGAGTTAAGAACGATGCACTTTTCTTTTGGTTTTGCAAACAGATATCCCGTATTTTCCTATCAGATCGTGCTGTTGTCATACGTTTCCGGCCACATTTGCCTTTTCTTTTGGGCGAAAGCGGCATATTTTGGTCCAAATTCACTTTTATTTTATTGACAGCAGACTTAGATACACCGGCTAATTCTGCTATTTTTCTTTGAGAATGACTCGTGTGTAGGAGAAGGGTTTTAACCTCAGTTTTTTTTCTTGGTGACAAATCTTCCCCTCGACCCATAGTCAAAGCTGTAAAAATACCTAATTAATTAATTATGTTAAAAAATTTTGCTCCAATTCACTTTAATTTAAATAACAATAAAATAATACTCACTTTTAAGCGATATATGTATAATAAAACCACAAATAACTGTTTAAAAAAATATTTACTTATTTCACTTTCACACGTGTGAACGACTGTTAGTCTCTCCCGTTATTAACATATTTTTACAAATAAACAAACCCCTTAGCACTTGAATTTACTATGGGTTTGATTTATATAGGTACCACGATCATAAAATTTTATTCAGAAACACTTATTCCACTTAGAAACGTAGTCAAGGACTCTTGAAGACAAAAAAAAAACAGAAAAATGTGACTGTCCCTATTAATTTGGCAACCACTGTAAATCTATACTAATATTATAAAGCTGAAGAGTTTGTTTGTTTGAACGCGCTAATCTCAGGAACTACTGGTCCGATTTGAAAAATTATTTCAGTGTTAGATAGCTCATTTATCGAGGATCTATATATCATCACGCTACAAGCAATAGAAGCGGAGCAGCAATGAATAATGTTTCAAAATCCGGGGGGAAATTTTCTTACTTGGAGATTCCGCTGCGTACGCTGCGTAAACGGTTAAAGTTCGCAAAAGTCATGTATTAGAGTATTGTTACCCTTTTAAAAAAAAAAGTCCGCGACAGCATATGTCTATCTTTTAAGGTTAGCTCCGTATAACATACAACATTTTGCTAATTTTTTTTCTAAAATAATGCATCATTTTGCGAAGCTATTTTCATAAATATGATATCAATCCTTATCAAAAAAAATACTTTATTTATCACAAGTATTTCATATTAAACAACATTGCCCTTACATCATTCAATTTAAATGAATATCTTATGAGATATCGCAGTTTTCACTCACCTATATAAACGAAGTAGCGGGTGAAAGAGAGCGTTAGGCCAAAGTAACTATTCCACGCGGACGAAGTCGCACGCAAAAGCTAGTAATAAATATCCACTGACATTCACACAGTGCCATCTAGCCCCAAGTTAAGCCCGAAGCCTGGGTACTAAACAACGGATAAACATAATTATATAATTTTTTTTTTGTAAATATATACATATTATACATAGAAAACTCCCAGACCATTATTCATGCACACAAATGTTTGTACTGTCCGGGGATCGAACCCGGAACCCTTGGTGTTGCAGTCGACCTCTCAACCGCAACACCAAATGGGTCGTCAAAATGGCTTTTGGTGAGATTATTTATTTACAAATGGCCCGACCCGCGGCAAGCGTGTAGGCGGTTAGGTAACAAATCCTAAATACCTTTTCGAGAGTAGTAGACCTATTGAAGTATAATTATTGCAACAAATATTGTGGTCATTTGTTTGTCTCCCGCCTGCAATACCATAAAAAGAATATAATGTATGTTCTATATGGTAGTACTTCTATTTCTTATTAGTGGGTATATTTAGCAGTCATTATAAATAGGTAAAGATTTTTGTGCAATAAATGCGAAATAGGTCATGAAAAAATACTTATCTAATATACCTACTGACGGTACTGCGAAGTCGAAGAAAAAAAATATTTTTAGTTCCTTAGTTAATTTATGTTATGAAATAAGTGTGCTGCAATTTTTGAATTTGTATTCATTTTGAAAAGTAATAATTGCATATGTACTTTTTGTACAGGATGCGCCAGTAGAGCAGCTAGAAAAGCTTAAACTTGGTGAGTACTAGTCTTGTTTGTATTTATTATATTATTAGGGTTTTGATATTAGTCATCATCATGGCAATCTAATAAATCCACAACTGTACAACTGCCTCCCCTAATAACTTCCATGCGGACCGATTTCTAGCAGGCTATCGGTTCTACGCACTATGTGCCCTGCCCACTGCCATTTTAACTTGTTTACCCTATGGGCTATGTCGCTCACACCATTTCACCTACGGATGTCCTCATTTTGGGTCTCAGCACACCGCGAAACACTTAACATAGCTTAAGACATAGCACATTAGGAAACCTTGAGCCTATTTAAAAGACCCTTAGTGAGCAACCACGGCCATATTAAAATTTCACTAAATTTAAATGCTCCTTGCCCATATTTATTGTGTCTCAATAGTTATATTTCAACTGTCAAACGAACGTGGAACATCTTTCTCTCTCTCACTTCAACATATCACAGTCCATTGCTGGACATCGGTCTTCCCCATTCTCGTCATGTATCCCAGTCCTCCGCTTTTCTCATCCAGCCACCACCAGCCATCCTACGCTACGCTTGCCAAGACGCGGTCTCCACTTCAGAACTTGTCTGGTCTCATCCATCGGTTTTTGACAACCGTGAACAGTCCACTGCCACTTCAACTTGCTGATCAGGCGGGCTATGTCGGTTACTTTCGCTCGCTCCATTGCGCGATGAGTGACTTTGAATTGTGATCGAATCCCGCAGTGTCCAAGACTCAGCTGCGTATGTTAGCACGGGTAGTTCGAACGTCGAAAATGTCAAGGACTAATTATTGTGTTTATAGAAATTCTCAATTGATATCAAACGACTCAATTGACTTTGTTTGACATTAGATACTAATGGTTATAGCTATTGAGACAAAATATAGAATGGGGCATTTTAAAATAGCGGATATAGGATCCAGGACTCAATTCCATTAGTCATAACCGACCACAGAAACTAGTCAAAGACCCTCAGGTATTTTGGACGAAAAGATCTCCTTAACATCCCGAACACTGTCCATCCTAACTGATTTCTAAGAGAAACCTCTTATCGAAGTAAGACTATTTGTCCATACCTTCGTTGTCAGGTACCTTCGTTGTACCTGATACTGGATTAACGTGTCATCCGAATCACGGAATCATCTTTCTTTTCAGACAATAAGGTAAAATTAGGAAAAAAAACACACAAAAGGACTTTCTCCATGGGGTATATAATTAAATCTTTCCAGTTTTCTCCAACACTTTGTTCGCTTTGAACAACCACTAAGGGCCAACATTGTTTTAATTCTAGTAACTCGGAATTCCAAATTCTAAATAATCATTTAGAGTTAGCTAAGTTAGTCATACTTGAGACCTAAAAGGATAAAATAAAACTTGAGACATTCCATTTTCCTTTAGTAATAACTGGCCTGTTACCGTTTATTTTCCTATAATTAAACGGAAATTGCATGTATCTCGCGCGTTTGTTGCAGCGGAAACTGGCGTGGGAGTGGGTGGCCTGAAGAGCGAGCATATTGAATATCACAGTCTTGGTAAACTAGTTTAAAGACTTTATATTTAACTACTCGTTTAACTTCATTACACACATACTTGGATTCAAATTTCCAAGCTCAACTTAGAAACCAAGTTTCAGCTAATCCTGATTCACCGTTCGCCAGTTTTATGTTAATAAACTAAATAATTGAAAGTCATGCGTAATAGAAAATGTAGAGGTGTACTAATAGTGTATTTATAAGAATTACTTACGCACTAAATGACTCCACGAAGTGAACATAAAAAAATCTCATAAAATGACTCTATGTCTGCCTTAAAATATGTAAAATGAAAGTTAAAAGCAGGAAATCTTTTCTTTTGTTTTCTTAGATAGTATTTGGGGTAGGTATAGTTTAATAATATATATTAATCATTAATGCAATATAACAAGGTAGCAGTGGCTTTTCCAGCGAGCATGCCATACAAATAGTGGTGAACAATAAATTAACGAGTTTCATAAAGTTGTGCGTGAAATCGTCCAATCCGCACTGGGCCCGCGTGGACGACTAAGGCCTAATCAGCCTACACGGGTAGGCTCGTGCCCCTCGGTGGGGACGTTTAATGAGCTGATTATGAAGAAAAAGACAAAATATCCTATATCACCCTCCCTCCATCACTTCATGAAGGAGAATATCTCCACTTATTTTGATAGTTATATTTGTGCCCGACTAACACCGGGATCATATTTGTTTACTATTGCAGACACTGTAAAGGAGAATGGTGAGCTAGTTTCTCGTCTAGACGAGAGCGTTTCAGCAGATACTATCGGCGATGGGAAGCCGCGAGTTCATGCTTCATCGCACCTGGACGTTCCAGCAAAAGGCATCCACCGCACATTCGAGCAAGATGGCTCCAAAGTTAGCGTACAGGACGTTACCACTACTCCGGCCAACGAGGAGGTCACCACAAAGGTTTGCATACTCTTTCTGTTGTCGCTTACAAAGTACATCATCGTTATTAAATGTCCCCACCGAGGGACACGACCCTCCCCCGTATTGGGTGATTAGGCCTAAGTCGTCCACGCGGGCCCAGTGCGGGTTGGACGACTTCACGCACAACCGTTAAATCTCTTCGCATTCATGCGTAGGTTTCCTTACGATGTTTTCCTTCACCGTAAGACAAACACACAAAGAACATATTAGAACATAATTTAATATAATTATTAATTTTCTATACTGTCAGTATTAGTCTTGTTTCATTTCCAAGATCGATAGGTAGAAAACATGATTATGAGTAGACTTACTTACAAGATCAATAGATTAATAGGTATCTTTCTTTATTATAAACAAGTGAGCGGAAAAATGGCCATCACTAGTTTTTTTAGCATTTTGCTTCAAAAGGTATCTCGATATCATTTTAATCCGAATACAATTTGGTTTGTACGTAGGTCTTCCACGGGGCAGCTCGTCTTGTTCAGCCCGGTTCAGCCACTACAAACCCTCAAAATGGACACACAGCAGCCCGACGCGCCTTTAACGCCGACATAAACAAAGAAACCAAGAATAACGTAAGTGACCCCGTAACGAAATATCATTGACTCCGTATCGAAAAAACTTCATATTTATCACACTCTATTTATGTTTTTTGATGTCCTTAATCAAGCAGAGCTCTCTGCTGGTAGTAAGTGAAGATACTAAATCACAATATCCAGTTGCTTTTGTCACCCTCTGTCTCAGCCCGGGGGTAGATTGTAGCGGTGGATAAAATAAAGATAAAAATTGTCAAGCGCGAGTCGGACTCGCCCGTGGAGGGTTCCGCAGCAGCAAGTAACATGAAATAAAAACATTTTTTATTTACTTAGGCACCTACCACAGCTTTAACATGAAAAAATTGTGGTTCACCGTTTATGACGTATAAAAAGAAACCTGACCCCAGAAATCGATCAAACTAAATATTGTTGTTAGATTTCATGGTCATGTACATCATATATTTTTTTGATTTAATCAACTCCATAGTTTAGAAATCAGAGGGGACACACACACACTTTTTTCAACTTTGGAACTGTCTCTCGCGCAAACTATTCAATTTATAACTAAATGATATTAGAAACCTCATTATAATTTTTAGACTCTATACAATTGATACCCCATACGAGAGGGTACGATGAATAAAACATTTTCGAGTTTCAGTTCAATGTATGGGGAACCCCAAAATATATTAATATTTTTCCAAGTTTCTTATTAAAACTTAATAGCTGTTTACAAAATATATATAGGTACGTACAAAGTTTGAATAGTATAGTGCTTAAACTTAGTTTAAAAAGACTTAGTTTTGGAGAAAAAAAGGGTTGCGATATTCGGACGGACAAATAGACAGACAGACTTGACGAATCTATACGGGTTCTGTTTTTTTTGCCATTTGGCTACGGAACCCTAAAAATGATATTAGAATGCTCGATAATTTTACAATACCCCACACAAGGGGGGGCGGGGGTGTTACAATGAAAAAAATGATTTTGAGTTTCAATGTATGGGGATATATATAACCCCAAAATATATTATTATTTTTTCAATACCTAAAAGCGGTTCACAGATTACATATACTTACAAAATTTGAATAGTGCAGTGCTTACAGTTTTGGAGAAAAAAGGGTGTGACCGACGGACAGACAGTCAGACTTGACGAATCTATAAGGGTTCCGTTTTTTGCCATTTGGTTACGGAACCTTAACATGAGGTACACAAACGACTTTATACACTTATATTTTTGTATTTGGTCTGATTTCGAACTAAGGCCCGTATTCTAGAACGAGACAGAACGTTGATCTTTACTTAAATTGATTTAGAAAAGGATGCCGCTATGTATCGTATATAGCGGTATCTCTTTCTCATTCTATTTAAGTAGAGATCAGCGCTTGAGTCTCGTTTATATAGCTATATATTTGCAAACCTAAAAATGACACAATTAAAATATTTTTCATTATTTGTATTCAAACTCCTAAGTGATAAATTACGAGTAGGTTGTTACAACTTGAATTCGCGGGTTTATTGAAATGGTCACTTAGATCTCAAAAATCTGGTGCTGGCGCTTGGTCTGGTATTCTAAGTTTATTTTTTATTTATCCGGTCAGTTATGCATCTGCCAAGTAACGAAATCTGACCATCCCCAAACACGCACTAGATAAGCTTCGTGGGTAGCGGTCTGATAAACTTAAACGCGAAAATGGTCGTGGAGCTTAATCAGCTGTGTACTGTAATCTGTAACACGCATAAAATACAAGGGAAAATGTTAAAGCCGAAATTTCAGTTCATTTAAGCTAATCGGATTGTTCCGTTAGCTTATAAGAACAATCTGTATTATTTTAGATGGACCACTATTCTTCATACTCTGGTGTGCAATATTCGCCCTTGGATATGGCGGAGTACGTACTCTGGACTGGGGATGAACATGGCGTGACCGCTGCTATTGAAGGCTTCCTGCAGGAGGGCTTGGTAAATATGAAAATCATTTATAGCATAATGAGTTAGTAAACTTTCTACGACTGTTTTAATTACTGTTGTATTAAATATCAACTGAAAATTATTTGTTTATTTAAACTATAAATTATTCATAACAGTCCCATTTCTTAATACTTAAATAAAACGTGCTACATTTTGATAGAACATTAAAGAAAAAATACGTGTTTATAATTTTTATTTAGACCTGGGACGGGGCGTTTCAATACGTTGACAAAATCCGACGTCAATTAGGCTACGTGCTATGAAAGAAGATCTAAGGAACGTAAAGATATTGCGTATTATGCTAATATGCATAACAGTGATATAGCTCGTTCGTAAAAACAACACAACGTGCTTAAATGTCTAATACCAATAAGAAACGGCACTAGTAAAAGCATTTTTTTAAATTAAATATACAGGGTGAAGTCGAGAACATTGGCATTTTTATAATAAAAACCTACGCGTGATTTAAAGCACACCCCTAAATATGAGGTAAATCTATTGATACAAAAATCAAATATTTCTGAACCCTAAAAATCATGTAAAACACTGTTTCTCTTTCCTTATCGATACTCTATTCCTACAATTTATGATACATTTCTACATAATTATATACAATTTTTAATCATTTAACCATGCAAATAGTTTATTTCTTAACCTTATAACTGCCAGAATTTGAGACAGCAAAAAAATATATTTCATCATCAGCTCATTAAACGTCCCCAACGAGGGGCACGAGCCTACCCGTATATATAGGGTGATTAGGCCTTAGTCGTCCACGCGGGCCGAGGATTGGACGACTTCACACACAACTTCGAATCTCTTCGCGGCGTGCATGAAGGTTTCCTCAGGATGTTTTTCCTTCACCGTAAGAGCGTCGGATAACGTACATATATTTTTCGAAAATTCGAAAATACATTGGTACGTGTCGGGATTTGAACCTCAGCCCTTCCAGTAGGAAGGCGACAGTCCACACCACTGAGCCACCGACGCTCTAAAACAATATATATTGCTTCTGATTTGTATATCCAACACCGGCAGCTTACGGGATAAAAGAAAGCTAATTACCAGTAACTACTCTGATTTATGTTCCAATATTTTTTCATTAAAGATGACGAAAGAAGAAGCGATCGCCTTCCTGCAAGAAATAAAATTCAATATCGACTATCTTCGAATGCACTACTCCCAAAACTTGAAGATGGCAGAAGAAACCGCGCAACAGGAAAAGCTGAGGGCTATGCTCATGGAGCAGGCTAACGCTAAGGTAATTTAAGGGTTTAAGAAATCGTTTTATTACTAAAAATATACTTAAGATATAGGTGTTCACCAAGTGAATATATTATGTAAATAGTAGTAAAGAAACAAATTTTAATAGTTATGTATTAGATAAACAATAAAAATTTAATTAATTTTTATAATAATACATTCTAATAAGGTGCAAACCTACGCAATTCCAATGAGGAAATATATTTTTATTTAACAGCTCTTTATTATAAAAAAACAAAAATGATTACACCGTTGACAACCCATATGAGAAGTCAGATATTATACCAAGGGTTCCGGGTTCGATCCTAAGGCAGCACAAACATGTGCATGAACACATATATTTACAATTAGCGCGCTACGTATATACTACTATATCTATGCATGAACATGTCTGTTTATAGATATTGGACAAGCTGCTTGCTTAAATTCGAGCTAGAGCTAGATGGTTGGTGTATGAATGTTGGTTTCATCATCATCAGCTCGTTATACGCCGAGGGGCACGGGTCCGCGTGGCTAAGGCCTATGCAACACGTAAAGGGTGCATAGGCCTTAGCCACGCGGGCCTAGTGCGAATTTTCCGACTGCACACACAACCTTTGAATCTCTGCGTAGGTTTCCTCATGATGTTTTCCTTTACTGTAAAGCATCGGATACACGTATATATATTTACAAAAAATCGAAAACGCGTACGTGGCGGCTTTGAACCTGCCCCCTCCAAATCGGAAAGGCAGCAGTCCACACCAATGAGCTACCGACGCTCTCGCATGTCGGGTTAAAAAAGTTCTTTTATAGGAGCAGTATCGCAACCCGATGGGCCTGCAGTCTTTCCCATTCGGCAACAGCCCGGACATCATTCACTCGATTGCCAGCAAGAACTGGGAGCTAAACAACAACCTATCTCCGGTTCCCGTTATGCCGATCTCCAGCGGCTTGCGCACCGACACTCTCAAACGGTCCTCCGCTCTGTACGACCCAATGTTGCAAACGAACATCATCAGTAAGTATCATTCAAATCTTTAACGTGATTTTTAATGGACTTAAAAAAAGGAGTTATATACCTATGCTTTTAGGGTTCTGTAGCCAAATGGCAAAAAACGGAACCCTTAAAGATTCGTCAAGTCTATCTGTCTGTCCGTCCGTCCGTCCGAATAATAAACTCTATTGCTGCTCCGCTTCTATTGCTTGTAGCGTGATGATATAAAGCCTTCCTCGATATATAAGCTATCTAACGCTGAATGATTTTTTAAATCGGACCAGTAGTTCCTGAGAGTAGCGATTTCAAACAAACTCTTCAGCTTTATAATATTAGTATAGATAGGCACGTTGTTCAACCTGAGCGTATTCAAAAGGGCCTTTTTACGCGGCTCGGTTGCCCTTCTGTAATTCATAACCAGCAACACTTAATGATGGAATTGATGGAAACCCTTCGGCTAGAGATACTAGGGCATTTTGAACGAAGGAACCGTAACTTAAAGAAATTTATGAAAAATAGTATTATGAACAGTGATTAATAAGAGCAACAATCGGTAGTGAGACAAAGAATAGTATTTAGAATTTTATATGGTCCCGATTTCAGTATGCAATTATTCAATCGAGTGAACAATCTAAGTCTTGAAAATATTTCTTCCTTAATTGTATCTTGGAAAACTGGAGCAAAGCAAAAGTCGATATCCAAGGTGGGAAGGGAAGCTAAATATGCAAATGATTTAGTTTTGCTATGAATGTAAAGTAGACGCCACTGGGTAAAAGTTTGATTGATAATATTGCTTGAAAGGAGGAAAACGGTAATATTTGAAAAATATTTTTTAAATATTTCCGTACGTGTTACGTGGCATGATTTATTTTGCTAACAATTAAATTTCAGGCACGTCAGATTACGATCGCGATGGGCCCATAATCAGCGAAGAAGAATACGAGGAGATGATGGATAAACTGAAGGCGGCCGACAATTTCTACACCGAGTACACTCTGGAAGAAATAATTTACCAACTGGCGAAGGTAACTTTTACGCACCCTCAATCACACATAAGGATTAAGAGTCTCTCACTTGAAGTACCTAGGTACGTAGATCTAAAAACAAACCCGTGGATATGTATGAGATTATTTTTAATCATGTGTGCTCCACTCTTTAATTATAGTGTCTATTTTCGAGAAGAGAGGACTAGTAGTAGCTATTAGAGATTATTCCATCTATAAAAGGAACTATTAGTTAATAACCAGGATCGTGGGTTAAAATTCCGCGGGAAAACAGCATAGTGAACATTCACTTTATGCGATTTTTACCCGACTGCCGAAGAAAGGTTTTATTTTTCATCGTATGTATGTATTTAGATTTCTATGTTCCTCGCTGCAGCCTAAACGGATTGACGGATTTTAAAATAATGACATGTCATTAGATTAATTTTTATAGCGCAAGTGTCACTGGGTAAATTAAAAGTATATAAATTCAAAATGGCGGATATTAAACGCCATTTTGTAATATATTTTTTCAAATTTTCCAGATGATGTTCTCGCAGTCACTTTCTCACGATCCCGCCACTGCTCGCGCAGCAATACAGCGATTCATGGCGTTTCTCGAACTCGAAGCTGAACGTGGACACCTATCCCGAACCATTGAAAAGAAAGTACTGGGTAAGTTCATATGTTCTTTGATAATGTTGCTTACACATAAAATTCTTAAAACATTATTTTCAAACAACTTGACCTAATCTCAAGAATCTTGAATAATTTATTGCAACTGGTAAGAAAAAAACTTATTACCAAACCAAATAGGTAAGTGCTGTAGGTAGAGTAAGGTTGTTTTAGTCGTACCCCAACAATATCTCGTCAGATATACATAATTATAAATCCCACCTAAAACATTCTGTTATAAACTAGCCAAGTCTCGATGGAGCTGCTTATTTATCTCTAAAAAGTTATGAACTCTAGACAAAGCCGTAACAAGTCTACTGCGGTCTCTTTAATAGGGATGAAACGATACCATTGAGGTATCTGAATATACCATTGAGATAAAACGATACTGTATCGGTCGTCAAGTATTAGCCTGTAAATGGGAACTAAACATAACGGACAAACGGGAGTATGTTTATACTTAAACATATTTTTCTTCTGTCAATACATACATATTATATATAGAAAACACCCAATTGTTCATGCACACAAATATTTGTATTGCATCCCTTTACTACAGATCTCATGGTTGCCGCATTGACGGACACGGTTGGAGACCACCCAGAGTTGTTGCAGTCCCATGACGGTGTCAGACTTAATTCGGCAAACAGGTAGGTAAATTAATATTTCAATCATCATTATCAGCCTATTTTACGTCCCCACCGAGGGGCACGTGCCTACCCGTATAGGGTGTATGTATAGGCCATAGTCGTCCACGCGGTCCCAATGCGGATTGGCCGACTTCGACCGAAGGTGTCCTCACGATGTTTCCTTCAACGTAAGAGCGTTGGATAAACAAACATATGATTTCGAAAATACGTTGTAAGTGTCGGGATTTGAACTTGCGCCCTCCAGATCAGAAGGCAACGGTCCCGACATTGAGCCAACGACGCTCGTATTTAAATACCTACAAGTTACCAATCCTTGATTTAGGGTGAACACTACCGTGGTGCAGGATTTGGCTATCCTATTTGCTCACGCAGTGTCATAAGGCGTTTTTGGGCTTATGCGTTTCGGAATTTTAAGCGAAGAAAGGGATGGCGCTATATATCGTATAGAGCGCTATCTTTTTCTAACTATATTCAAGTAAAGATCAACGCTCGAGGCTCATTCCAGAATACAGGCCTATGGGCCTAAGACTTCTAATCCGGCGGGGAAATATCACTTTGTGCAATTCTAGTTTGATAAGGATATCGCATACCGAATCACCTGATTGTCCAAAAAAAAAAGATGATTCCGTACTTCGAAGGGTACGTTAAGCCGTTGGTTCCAGCCGCTTTTGGTGGTGGGTTACGACCCAATCTCTATGCAAGCCAAAGCTATGCTGTGCGGGAAGGCGTATGCCCTGCAGTGTGCCGTTATAGGATAATTAATGATGATGATGTTTACTCAAATTATTTTTTAATATTATTTACCCAACTAAGCGCTACTTTCCAAGATAAATTATCTTATAAACGAATGATTATTTTAATTTGCATTTGCATGTAAGTAGATAGTAACACTCGTATTTTTAATGCCATGATTATTACAGGCTAATGCACCAGTTCATCGAGGCATCATCTTCGGATCCCAGCATGTCACGAGCTATCTTGGCCGCTTATAAAGATGAACTGCTTAAGGGCCCGTCTCTCCATAAGTTTTCCATCCCGGAGTAAAGCCAAACTTGCCGACTTCTATGAATCATCCCAGTAATTTTCAAACCTTCGTATTATTGGAGAACCCTACATCCCTTAAAAAATATCTGAATCGAAACAATTTTTTTTGAATATTCAGATATCATTATTTAATAGTTATAGTAAATACATGAGCCTTGATAAAACATGGTAGGTGCTTCCACGAGATATCACACAATGCGTGGATAAAATGACGGCTTCAGCAGAATGTCAAGTAAGTAATAGACGGCTATTCCTTCTTACGCTGAAATGAAAATCACGTGATGCCAATTTATACCAAAGTAACGGATAAATAGATAGCCAATTAATTATAAAAAGTAAATCTATTGGGGTACGACCAAATTAGATATTACAGAAAAAATATTGTGTCTTCGGGACTTGTTATTTGGCAGCTAATTCATTGGGAAATTACTGTTTGCGACTCAAAGTCGAGAAGAAAAGTCTATTATGATATTAACTATTAAGGAATACATGTTTAAAAACCCTATCAAGGGTTATCTACAAATATTAGTATCAATTAGTGAAATATATAAATATTTGTTTAATGTCTATTAAATATTAATAGGTATGCCATTCAGATTTTTGTTTGAATATATTTCGTCGATTCAATATTATAATTATAAGTCAGTTAATTTTAAATACAAAACAACAAAAGTGCTATCTGAATTGCTTCCTATACAGAGTGAAATCGAGAACATTGATTTTTATTAAGAACCTACTCGTTATTTAAATTACATCTTCCAAGTAAGAGGCAAATCTATTGATACAAAAATCAAATCTAAATTCGCTGTATTAAAAAAGACTTGGATAGTTACCGAAGGAATAAGTACCTAGAAGGAAGCTTCCTCGTTAAGTTTTATTTTCTCTTACTAGATCATTCTTATGTACACGACAATTTATTACATATTATAACGCCTAAACTAAATTAACCTAATTCATTTAACATATTTTTTTGTTAGTCGTAATAAACCTAAATTAATGAATGTTACTCTTACCTACTCCAGATTCTCCTAGAAATCACTAGAAGTTTAGTTTAGCTATGGTATTCTAGTCCCTAATTCTACAAAATATTATATTTTAAGCGGAATATTTCACAATAATATCCAATGAATTAAAATCCAAATCTCCACAAAATGTAGGGAAAATATTTTTTTATTTTATTTAATTCCGCTTTTATTTATTTTGCACTTACTACGACTATTTCACGAATATTTTTTGGCTCAAACTTGAAACCGAAAATAGTAGGTGTTTCGGAGATATTTGAAGTTTTCAAATGTTTAAGCCATAATCCTCATTACGTTACCTTTATTATCTCGGTAACCTCTTGAGTACTTTTTCTCAAATTTGCCATATCATTGCGACTATTTCATGACTATTTTTTGGAACCTAAACCAATTCGATAGACTTTACCGTTCGCGTGCACCAGAGGTGAGGAATACAGCTTGAATATCAAGCTGTAATCCTCACCAACTTATAGCTATATCCTCGAAACTAAGGTGGTACTATTTTTTTTGACTTGTGACGACTATTTCAGGACTATTTATAAGCGTTGTCAAAATTCGATTTCAAATATGAGGATTACAGCTTGAAGCGGACAACATATCTACTCCAATTTTATCTAGGTTACCTGCCTACCTATTCATTTATCAGAACTGATAATCAATATTTTGTATTAATGGTGTATAATAAATATATAACGCATATAACCTAGTTATTGTGCCGATTAATATTGAAACATTTAGATAAGTAATAGTATTTTTGAAATAAATAAGTCACGATAAAACAAGAGAAGTGATTTTTTTAAATAATGTTATATCTAACTCGCCTACCTATATCACATTATATACCTACATACCTAAAAAATCTTATGTTGATCCATAAAATCAAACAGACCTTTGTTTTGGAAGGTTTTTATACTACTACCTATACGGTACTGATAAAAAATAATTTTAGATTGCATCATCTAAAAAGTTTAAAAGCTTATATTGGTTAAAATTAACAAATTTACAACATCTATCTATTGATTTTAGCTATTTATGTAGCCTATGTATATTTAAGTAAGTTTGTTATTATACCTACTATTAGAAGTGGAATAAAATTAAGGTAACTCTATCTACGTAAATAGCTAGTCAAATATTTCTTGATATTTTTCTACCAAATAGGTTTGTAGATATTATCTTTGTAGTGATGTGCTATTCGTTCTTGAATTTTGTTAACAGTGGTGTGCTTAGTAACAGTAGTACATAATAAGACGAATTTTTGATTATGAATCATTAAAAGAGTTTCAGATGAATTGAGCATACATGTTACATATTCTTATATTGCAAATCATACATCTACAGCATATCTAAGAACTGAAGCAAATAAAATAAAATCATTAAAATAATATAACTTTTTAAGAATATGATTATCTTAATAATAAAAGACATAAACAATGGCACAGCACTATAGGTTTCCACTATTATTAATGAGTCCCCAAATAAAAATGATCTACATACATGTCATTCAACATTTAGGTGTATCGCAAATGTACAATCAGAATCGAACCTGTATTTTATGATTGCTTATAAATGGATTATACATCTTTCTATTTACATCAGTCATTAATATCTGTAATCTTCAAACATTTATGCAACATTGTTTGATATAGATGTATGTTAGTGATTGGCAAAGTTTATAACATTTATATTATTCTTTGAAATATATTGTGGATTTAATAAAAAAGATTAATGTGGTTTGATTTTTATTGTTAAAATCTTCATTACATCAAAGAAGTAAGTGGTGGAAAAGCATTTTGTTTACTAACAACAACTTTTTGGTGTTGGTATGAAATATACCCTTTTATTTTACCATCATAAATTAGATTAGCCACAATGCATTGGGTCTCATCTCCATCCACATCATCGTGACCCATGATTTGTAATGCAGCTTGGAAGTTAGCTATATCTATTTGATGATTATTTTCAGCCAAATAAACTCTTCTGAATAAATTTCTGTAGGCCAAGATCTTTAATTTCTCGACAATCAAATAAATACCCGCTTGAATAAAAAAACTTTCATGCTCCTCCATTACTTGGTCAATGCCTCTCAAATTGCCATTCTTGACAGCACATGCTAAATCCCAAAACAAAAGAAAGTCGTATTTGCACAGAACTTGTTTGGTAGGCATATATCCAAGTAGCATTTTTACTGGTACCAAGTATGTTAATATTTGTTTTTTATTCTTTATGCTATTTCTGTGACAATTTTGAAAAGCAAACGACAAGTGTTCGTCAGCTGCACGGTAATCGGAATCAAACATAGCTTTCCGTCCAACAAAGTACTTGTAAGTTATTCGTTGTGCTAATGGAAACGGTTCTTTTAGATTGGTGGAGTCTATAGCTCTTATTAATGGTTTACAAAGATGTATCTTGTTTATATGAAAGTAAACCTTTAGTAATTGGTTGACTATAGTCAACATACCAATTTTTTTTGAATATGGTTCGTTGGTCCTTGTGTCTCCAACACATACTCTAAACCCCGCAAGAAGACTATCTGCCGCTTTCTCCAAAATTTTTCCATTGCTTGCTGTCAATGAAAGAGAAAATAACACAGTTATATATATATTATCATAGACACTGTCATTAATACTAAGAATTATGGGTATTATCTTAAATATATGAATTCATCCATCAAAAATAAGATAAAAGAAAAACGTCGTCTTCGAGGTAGGTGGCACACAAGCAGGCAACCAGAAGACAAAACTGCGTTTAACAGGGCATCACGGGAATTGAAAGAAATTATTCGGATAGCCAATGAAGCTACCCTACAGGAAAGATTAAGCTCGCTTACGGGCACCAAATCAACTAACTGCTCATTGTGGAAAGCCACGAAATATTTAAATTTGGAGAGGCCCCAAGTAACAAAACCACACCTCAAATCAAACAGGTGGATGGCATCGAACCAGCCAAGAGAAAGCAAATGCGTTTGCAGAATACCTGTCAGAGGTATTTACACCAAATGAGTATCATGACGTTGAATTTGAAAACCACGTGGAATCTGTTATCAACCAGGATTATCAACTTAGCAGACGCCCGAAGCCAGTAAGTCCACGGGAATTGATTGGGCTGATAAGAAATCTTGAAGACAAAAAGGCACCAGGATTTGACCTTATATAAAGGATATCCTAAAAGAACTCCCAAGAAAGGCAATAATTCCTAACCTATCTATTTAACGGCATTCTGAGAACTCAGTACTTTCCGGATCAGTAGAAGGTCTACCAAATCCAAATGATTCACAAACCGGGAAACCCCACAATGATGTAAAATCATATAGGCCTATAAGTCTGCTACCTGTATTGTCAAAACTTTTTGAAAAGGCCCTGTTGCACAGAATCATACCAATCCTGACAAAACAAGATTATTCCAGGCAACAACACTCCACAATCGAGCAGGTTCATAGAGTTTGCGACAGAATAATAAAAAGCTTTGAGCGTAAAGAGCTCTTCTGCTTTCATTGACATTCACCAGGCATTTGATAAAGTCTGGCACAACGGTCTAATATACAAGCTTAGAAACGCCCTTCCCCACAGTTATTTCCCTCTTCTGACTTCCTACTTGTCAGAAAGGATATTTCAAGTGAGGGAAGATGGAGCAGTATCACAATTTCATGAAATCACTGCAGGAGTCCCTCAGGGATCGGTGTTGGGCCCTGTTCTGTACGTAATATACACTACAGAGCTACCATTGCATTCGAAGATCACAACAGCAACATTTGCTGATGATACTGCTATTTTGGCTAGCAGTTCTGATCCAGGGACTGCTTCCGGTACTCTCCAAGCGGATCTCGATGACATAAACAAATGGCTTAAACGGTGGCGGATTAAAGCAAGTGCAAACAAATCAGTTCAAGTAACATTTACGCTGAGAAAAAGAAACTGCCCACCAGTAACTCTTGATAACTACATTCTTCCACATAACGACACTGTCAAGTATCTGGGAATGCACCTGGATCGACGACTTACCTGGAGACATCACATAAAAACTAAAAGAGAGGAAATCAATATAGAAACCTATACTGGATGCTAGGTAGAAACTCGGGGCTCGCGATCGACAATAAGCTACTCATCTATAAGACCATCCTGAAACCAGTATGGACATATGGGATAGAGCTTTGGGGTAGTGCTAGTGACAGCAACATAAGCATTCTACAGCGGCTCCAAAATTCCATATTTAGAACAGTGGCAGTGGAGGAATTTAAAATCAACACAGTAAAGGACGAAATACGCTTTAGCTCTGAGAAATACAAAACACGACTTTCAATACACCCCAATATGCTAGCAACTGATCTGGTCAACCAGAACAACACAAAGCGCCTAAAGCGAAAAAGTATCCTCAACCCCAGTGAGAGCGGTTCCGATAGGCTCTAGGCCTATGGACAATAATATGGTTGTTATCTTCGCTGGAAGATACGTACCCCACGACAGTCTGCACACAACACATCCGCCTATAGTCGATGACTGATTGCGGATTCACCAAGAGAAAAAATATATATATGAATTGGCATAAGTAATAAACTGGTATGATTGCCGACAAGGATACTGGCTAAGTTCTCTTATGCAGAATATAGGTCTTAAGATCTTTAGAGGAATGAAGTGCCACAATAGCTTTAGGCACCATCTTATTGCTGTCATGATCATATTATCTTTGCTTGCGAATACATGCTATACAACAACATTTTATTAGACCATAAGTACACTATGTGCAAAGCAATCCTCACAAAGTTACGAAGTGTGTAGGACGGTCAGGACGCTCACCTGATGGTAATTTATATGCCAGACCATGACAAAGTGACATTGATTGAGAAAAACAACTGATAAACAGTTATAATTCGACATCAATGCCGCACTGCGTTAATTAAGTCAATTTTTGAATAATAATATAATACATAAAAATATAGGAAAACAAATAAAAGTACAAAGGTGTTTATTTCTTTTGACATTATTAAGTTGAATTATGAACATTAGAGACAGACAGAGTATTAAGAAATAGTGATAGGATGAAAAGCGTTAGGAAGATTTTCGGTTTCCAAGTATGGATTAAGGATTGAAGAGAAGCACCCCTGAAGATAATATTAAGTACTAACAAACAATTAGATCATGCATTAAACTAAATTTATAGACAGTTCGCAATTTATTAGTAGTTGATCTATGAAGAACAATCAACAATTGAAGTGTCTGCTGTAATGGTTGATTGACCTCTATTGAGTTTACTCGTCTAATTTCTGTAATGGGGATGTGTCTTGGCAAGCACAGTACCTTCTGGACTCATGGACCGTGGACTTGCTAAGGAAAGGAATGTAAAGGACTGAAATATCTGGTGCAAAGTAGGGGAGACCAATTTCCAGCAGCGGATTACAATACCTTAATAACTGCAGGACAAAGAAGACACAAAGGAAAAGCAATATTCTTGCAATACAAATCACTAGATAAAAAACCTGTGTTAATATGTTAAACTTAGCTTAGCTAAAATATTGATTTAAAATGCTTGTGACTGCCATAACGTTTTTACAAAGTGGTAAGCTAATTCATTAAAGGTTACCACCACAAGAAACAGGTGTGACATTAACATGTCAAAGGCCAAAATAACTCAGATTAGAAACAAAAGCATTAGGTACATTTTTTTTCCAGGTTATAATATCATAAACAATAATTACTTACAAATAGCAGCTTCTGCCTTAAGTGCAACAAGCCTCAGATCCAAACTGACAGTGTATAAAAGAGGCAAATTCCAATTTTCCCCCTGTTGTGCTTGAATCAGCCTTACAACACAGCCAACGCAGGCAGTTTGATGTTCATATGCTTCTTCATAATCTTTGATAAAAAGTGCCTGTAAAATTAAAAAAGAGAAAAATAAATTAAATGTCAAACCCAAGTTAATGAAAATGTTAATGAAAAAAATTTTATATGAATCATTGTATGAATAAATAAATATCCACTGAAATTCACACAATTCCATCCAGCCACAAGTTAATTGTGAAGTTTGTATTACAGGTACTTAACAACTGATGAACATACTGTTAGACAGAAAAGAAACAACCAACGCTTCCTTTCCTTCCTTCCTCTGATCCCTAATCAATTGAAGAGTGATGTCACCTCACTAATATCTCTCTCTTGACATTAGCATTGTATGCGGGAAACATCATATTGTAATACTGAGATTTAATCCAATAATAAATGTTATTTAAACTTAAAGAATCATTTAATAATAGTTATATACATTTTAAGTAAATACATAGTTATAATTTATCAGACATGTTCATGCAAACATATGTTTGAACTGCCCGGGGTTGGCACCCGGAACCCTTGGATAGTAGCTGACTCAACCATTACACAAATAGGGTTGTCAAAATTATTGTGTCTAGGATTGAGATCTTATTACTTTTTCAATACATTATAAGTTTGTGTATTGGGGCTTCTAATTACTTTTATTATTAGTATGTCCTATAAAAAACTCATAGAAGTATTTTATGAATACAAACAGTTTGAGATACACTGTGATAATAGTGTGTGATGCTACTCAGCACAACCACAAATGATAATCTTAATATCAATGTGGTGTGTGGTTCATGAATTTAGGCTATAATTAATAATAATAATAATATTTTTATTTATTTCAGATTTATCTTGCGAATACATCCATATTTGTTAGTACATAGATAAAATAAAAACTTATGAACTATTGTTATATATATTTTTGGTTAAAAAGAGAGCGAAAACTAAGTCGGCCCTGGAATCGTGTGTAAACGAATCCACCGGGCCAACATTGGGGAGTCCCATCGATCCGCCAGCGTGCGCAAGATGGTGTTGGGACTGTCGCGCAAGCGCCGGAGGAGAGAGGCGCTCCGCTTGCGAATTATAGCGGCAAAGCCGTCGACGCCGGCCTCCGCAAACATGCCTGCCGCGCTGCAGTAACGCGGCAGTCCCACTATCACCCGGAACGCGTTGTTATACTGAACGCGCAGATCGCTGTATGCCCGCTGCGTGTAACTAACCCACAGGCTACACGTATACAAGGACTGACAATAAGCTTTAAAAAGCGCTATTTTAACAATCCTCGTACACCGTGCAAACCTGCGGGCCAACATGTTGCATCGGACAGACAGCGCCCTGCGCTCCCTCTCTATATCCACATTATCCTTAAGATCCTCAGTGACCCAATGACCCAAGTACTTAAATTGTTTTACTTGTTTTAAAGCCGAACCATCCAAAGAAAAACTAGGAACAAATGTATATCTATTATTGTCCGGCCTAAATACCATTATTTCGCTTTTACTTACATTGTACCTGAGCCCATGAGCCACCGCGTAGGACTCACAAATTTTTAAAAGCCTTCGCATGGCACCTATCGAAGGGCTCAGCAACACCATGTCGTCGGCGTAGCTGATGTTATTAAGGCACACCCCATCGATATGACAACCAACACCTGTGCTGCTGAGCTCCTCAATCAACCGGTTCACATATAAACTAAAAAGCTGGGAGAGGTTACACCCCCCTGCCTGACCCCACATTGCAACACATAACCCTCCGAGAGAGTGCCAGCCCATCTTACAAAGTTCATTTGGTTATTATACCAATGCATAAACAACAGTATAATATCTCTAGGTACGCTTGTTTCATTTCTTAGCTTATCCCATAGAATATCATATGATACAAGTTCGAACGCTTTCGACAAATCGAGGTAACAAGCGTACACCGGCGTACCCCTACTTGTATAATACTGGACAGTCTGCTTGAGGCACAAGACAGCACTCTCAGTGGATAGCCCAGGTCTGAAGCCGAACTGCGCATCATTTAACGAGACGTGTTTATCCAAGTGCTGACCAAGCAGCCTATCCAGTACCTTTGCGACCACTGTAGCCAGAGATATCGGCCTATAGTGTTAACATCAGACGCATCACCAGTTTTATTTTTGATTATTGGTACAACTATAGTACGCGTCAAATTCTCAGGCAGGTAAGAGTGTCCCAAACACAGGTTAAAAAACATAGAAAGCACTCTAGACATGTGTTGCGCGTGCTGCAGGTGCTCGATGCTAAGGCAGTCGTGGCCTGGGGATTTACCCCTTACTATGGCTTTAATTACCGCACTAACTTGTTCAGTGGTATAATAGATATTACGTTCACTCCCCTGACCCGCATCGAACTCCCGCTGCACCCTTCCCAAGAGAGAGTCCACTCTAAAATGGTGGGAGAACATATTAGCAATCTCGCTTGGCTCATGCACCCCCGCTACGCTGACCGGTAGGCTCGGTTTGTAATTCATTTGATTGGTTTTTTCCAAATTGCCCAAACTTCTTTTTCGAGTGAAACTCAGCTATAATGTTCATTTTGATTTGCAGTTGATTATTCTGACACCACTTTAATTTTGATTTAAAGATACGCCTACTTTCACACATGTCGTTATAAAGACGACCCGAGCCGGGCTTACCCCCGTACAACCACGCCCGAAAACACATCCGAGCCATTCGATGAGCGCCGCGAACATGCTTGTTCCAGCCGGTAATGTAACTACCTCTACGTTTCGTGCTTACAGTATAACTATTTAAAGCAGCTTTCGAAAGTATACAAATAATTTCACTATACATGTTATCTATAATATTTTTATGAACCTCATTAGTACACATTCGATGGGCGCAATCTCTTAACTCTACAGGCAGTTCAATTTGTTTAAGTTAATCATGTTTGTTCCGCACAAAAAGTAAAGAGTTCAGTACAAACGACGCACCAGGGTGCGCGTTGAAGTCCCCGAGCATGAAAACGGATGTATAACATCATGACTGTCGATTATTGCTGTCATTTCACTCAGACACTCGTGAACTCCACTAAGTTTCAGTGCACTGGGTGGGCATGTATACAGAGAACACCAAGACGGACCGATCACTTAGTTCAATTTTATATCCCAGCAGACGCACACTATGACACTTCACACGCTTACCGACGGAAAAGCTTCCTTCCGCCACAGCAAGGCTACCCCACCATGTGGCCTACCTCGTAAGACCCCCGACGTGACATCCAGTCCGAGTACCAGCGCAGCTGAAGTCATCATCAATCGTAGCCATGAAACCAGATCGTGCGGCATTAACCACGTCTCCTGTAATGCCACCACATCAGCCGAACGACACAGCTTTCGCACACATTCCACTGATCTCACAACATTTTTACAGTTGAACTTATTAAATTGAGTTCGCTCAATTTAGGTTTGTAATTATCCTCGCCAGTCACACGGACATTTTCCTTATCACGCTCATTATATTATAAATCGTCGATAAGCCACCCCTTTTGGCCAAAGTCATCACTCAGGAATGTTTGCAATGAATGTTTAGGTACGAAATTTTATATGATTCGTAATCCTTCGTTAGGTTCATGTTAACTTTTGCAATTTTAACATTTATTTTAGCCTTCTGCATAATAAAAAGCAGATATACACTCAAGAAACACCTTCGCTACGTTTAAAAATACATAGGCACCTTAGTTCCGCTGCCATAAAATTACATCCAGGCTCAGTGCGCATTACCAAATTTTCCAATGAAACGGTTTCGTAACCTTTGTTTTGAACACGTACCCACGTTCACTAGGGGCAGGTGTCTCCATTCCCATTTCGAACAATCTCGGCCATCGACTTCTGCTTAGGAGATCCGTTCTCGCCATCAACATGTTCGTGGGCATCGCAATGGGGGCACGGACTGATTACACTCGTGCGATAGGATTGCAGTGGTTGTGGCGCAAGCGACTGAATATTACATTTGTAGTCGTATGTGACTCCGAGGGAGCGAGAGGGCGACGATCAGCCCTCCGCACGACGCGCGGGCGATGACGCAAGCGGCTCACTCAGCTATCCGACACGAACGACCGTTATTCGACTCTCGACGTTACATACGTTTTGATTTTCTTGCGGTAAATCACACGTACCCCTCCAATTTTTGCTGCTCGCGGTTATAAGTTTTCTAGATTAGGTGTACTTTTTACTGCAGATGCCTGTAGATTGCATTCCCTAATGGCATCATTACAATCTAACGGTAATCCCAGGGACCGCTATCACACTCGTAATCCGTAAGTCTTCCGACGACGGCACCTCTTCTATGGTTTACATTACACCATCCTGATGAAAGATGCTGCATCTCACATCTCAGCTGATCCACCTGCTAACTGTGGCATAGTCCTCCTTCATCATGTCGATATCCTGCCGTGCCTGACATATCTTCAAAAGCCTTGTCACATCGACATGTCAAACAGAACCGGCGGCAGTTTCTCAAGATCACGAGCTACGAAGACGGGATATCTTCTGAGTCTGGTATCGTATCACAGGATGATATCATCTATATTTCGAGCACTTCTTTCCTGCTTTCTTACGCGTTATTTTACGTTTTGTGTGTTTGGTAGTGATTCAAACAACAGATCCTTTGCCTTCACAATTTACACTTCAGAGAAAGCACTAACACATATTCTACTAATACTTTCGTCATCCATAACTGATATTTTATTATGAACGAACGCTAAAAGTTCGTTAATAACCACATTGCAGTTTGCACATTTCACCACGGAGACATTTTACACAAACACGCGACAACCGTTCACATGCGCGTGTGCGGCGTGACTATAATGATGATGATCACATATCATGAAAATAAAAGTTACTGTTTGTACTCTAGGTGAAAAA
>PQWD01004019.1:0-41515 GCA_019425675.1 Leucinodes orbonalis
ATTGCCAAAATTTACATGGAAATGTTGTATGTTGTGCAAAAACTATTTGGAGCAATTTTCATGGCATGGCTTTTGTTTTATTTATGAAGTCTGTTATTTATATTAGTATATGCTAGTTGTGTATATTATATGTGCTATATTGAATATGAAAAGGCGACTTTTATTTTCATGTCAATATTAATTTGAATTTTAATCTCCACAGACTGACTCGTTGATGTCTTTGATGAGATGTTACGAGTATATTTTATTATAAAATTGCTAACGCTAGACCTACGCGAAGATTTCGGAAGTATGATATTTATGAGACACATACTTTTGTAAACATGTATTATTATATTAATAAATTAATTATAAACAGTAAATAGTGGTAGACTAATTTATGATAATTAGCCATGACATAAATATTTTTGCAAATTTTTATGTATAAAATAATTTGTTCACCATCATCAGTTTTAATTGTACACTTCAGGACTAGGCTTCCCTCGAAAGGCTACGGCGCCTTATATGATATGATATGTACTTCAAATCGTTACGTGACACAGTATTACGATGTTAACATTTAAAAATACAAGTAATTGCTTCAGTTTTATACTTTCGATCTTATGCAAAAACTCCTTGCATCTGCACCTAAAATAATAACGAATGGATAAAACAAACCCAATTATATTTGTCATCGTGGGTATCCACACATTTCGGCGAACACGTTCGTTCTGCTTATGTTTCCGCGTGTAGTTATCTGCGCCTAATCATCAATACGAAGCGGAACATGCATCATCGGAAGTTTATACATACACGAGTAACTGGCCAGTAACTTTGGTAACTGGCATAAAGCCTCAGTGCCCGCGTAATCGTCGCAGCGGCAACACACGTCGGCTGTGTTGAGTACGCGCCCTAACCCAACTTTGATTATCGTGTGTTTATAGCTTTACGGTGATAGTTTTATCTGTGGACTAATTTTTGGAGGGAAAGCACGGAAGTCCTCAAGCACAGGTAAGGTGATACCTGATTGAGGGTGAGATTTATTTATTGTTATATTAATTCGTGGGATCTTGTGCAAGTTTTTTGTATCAGAGATATTTTGGAATTGCGTAAATGACATTTGCTATTTCAACGTGTGCGGTTGATTGGTAATTTATTGTTTAACGGAATGGGCAGTCATATTCATATTGATGATATAATTATTCAGCTTATTCAGTATATTTTTTTTATTCTTGACATTGCATCAATGCTATAACTATAGGTATATAATAAATAAATGATCCGAAACAAAATATGTATGCCTCATCAAAACAAACTGTATTTTTAATAATGAAATATAATAAATCTCAATAAAACCACTGAAGAACTAATTTACCGTAGTCTCTCTTGTAAAGGACTTTTGTAAAATAGATTTCAATATTTTACTGTGTACTATGTTTTTCTAAAAATTATTTTGTTTTGACGTGGAACTGTATATTAAATCCTTTCCTTAAATATTTTTGACAAGTGCAAGTTTTCTTCAAACCAACGCGAACGCAGTGTTACTTAATTCATTACGTGTATTAAAGTTTGTAGAAACTTGATCAGGGCAATTATTATTTAAGAGTTACGACTGCACGTACAACATACATAGGTAGCGTTTAGTAGTAATAATAATTTATTATGCTATTATTAGTTTATGTCTGAAGTGGAACAGCCTTGAGGCGGTGTCGCCAATATTTACGCAAACGGCCGTGTTCAGATTGAACTGTCAATGACATAACGCAACATACTTCGATGTATATTCTAAAATATATATATTTTTTAAATTGTATTATTCGAATAGCCATTAGTGGCTAGAAACGCTGAAATAGTTTAATTATTTCAACGTAACCTGATTGATATATATTTTTACTAGAATCCTTGCCGTGTGAATGACATAATCTTGACCAGTCTTTATAGAAAACTTGACCAATCTTTATAGAAAACTTGACCAGTAACTTCTTCTTTACGAATTGAAATAAATAAAAGCATGAAATATTATACGAAAATAAATTGTAGACACTGATACTTTAAACTAGAAAACTTCTGTTGTCTGTCTTCTGAAAAGTAGGTATATTCCAATAATTAAAAAGAAGACATCATTAATATTTTACCCAAAGACATCATTAATAATTCATAAATAAATGACTTACTTGGCTCTAGGCATTATTATTAAAATTAAGTTAACAGGTTTTCCATTTTTTTTTCATAAAATCGTAATAGTTTTCTTTTACTTGGTGTTGATTTATTTACAATCTTTAAGTTATTTAACTTGCAAAACGAATATTCTTGTCAAATTATATTTTATAAATTTCATACTCAAGTTAAGCCGCGCTGCAGTAAAATATGTGGAATATTGCCGAAGGTTCAGATAATATAGGGAAATTAATGACAGTCATTATCACCAATTTACTAAATTGCTGGGGCTTCTCCCGGCGTCATCCACATTCCAAACAATGCAAATTGCGTCATTTACTTTATTAAATGTACTGTCGAAGCAAATACATGTTCCACTATACAAGTTATCATCACTTGGTTTTGCCGCTTTACGTTAATAATATTCGCGTAAAAACTAACACCCACTTAAAATAAGTCATGAACTTTCTACATGTTGGCCTTTAGCTCATTGTTATATCTTGTTGAACTCTACGCGGAATGCAGCCAATTATAAAACTGATATAATTATTGTGAAATTGGTGGTGTTTAATATTGAATAATGAGATCAGAATTTGTAAACTTCTTTAGCCCCATTATTGCTAGAACAAGCTCGAATACTGCTATTTCTATTTATATACTGTAATTATTTAATTTGCCAAAATTCGTAAGGTACTCATTATGGTAATCATTGCCGGTCGCTTGTGTCACTCATTGAGGAATTTTGTTTTGAGCTGCATATTGAGGCATGACCCCATCAATGGTCAATATCAGTCCCCGCAATCAACGGTCATTGTCATTGTTCCCTGTAAATTTGACCAATCCCTATATTAGCCTTACTTTACGGCTCTGTAGGATTACTCTTTTGCGTTACATTTCGAAGTCCTCCTGAAATTCGAGACTTTAATTCACTTGACGGACAGTTGAAGTCTATGAGAATTACACTGCGAGAATAAGTAGTAGTACCCGAAACACTTTAAGAAAGGTCGGTGGTGCCCTTGCACTTTGCTTGGCTCGTCTTGGCCTGATGTTATGTTTCGTCGAATGAATTGGCTATGGTGGCTCAAAATTACCCCCTTCTCCATATTTCCTTTTCTCTCTTCTTTTTAAATCCTTCATTCATTCGTTATAGTTCATAGATAGCGATATCATTTGACATCAGGTGCGTTGTCTACCCATGAAATAAGTAATAAAAAAGAAACTTCGTTTAAGTTTTTACGTTATTAAAAATAAGTCACAACAACTATGCGGAATACTCAAGTTATTGTTCATTACTCCACACGCGTCTCTCTCGTATCCTAGTAGAAATTGACACATGTAAACTACTCGTTATTATGACCGTTTTTGCGTCCACCCGGAAATGCTCTGGAGTTTTTTCTTATCTGTGTTCTTAAATCGAAAGTCCGCGAGCAATTAAACAGGTTTATAATAAGTGAGAACAATTTATAATATAACTCTTATATGCATCACACGATTTTCCGGGTAGCCTTGTCATGACGTTGACGCCTACTCTATTGTGGCATTTCGTAGAAATTATCTCGATCACTCTCGAAGGGAAAAGTATCAATTAATTGTTCACTGCAATAACAAAATGAAAGATGAAACTTATGTACAGTTTATGCATTTATAAATTTAATAAAAAGGTGGTTTGTGAAAAGTTGCTGGTGTAGGATGAACGAAGAAAGCGGAGGGCTCACGTGGTCTATCTGGGACAAAATCTTGGAGATCTTTGTCCATCGGTGGATTACGATATTCAAGCTATAAAGTTATGATTCATGGTATTTTTTTTAAGACACCATATTTTTTAATAATTATGAAGTACCTTTTAATATTACGTTTCTCTTTTTCGACTTCAATCTACATACCATACCTATTTCAATTAAGGATCAGAATAATTAATTTTTATTTCCGTTAAAACAAAATATAAAAACATTCGTAATGTAGCAACTCTGCACCAAGTAAAAACTTGAAGCAATTTACACATTTAAGATGATGTTTTAATTATAATTCCAAAACTGGTGAGATTATAAAATCATTTATTTAAAAAGCCTGTGGACCGTAACAGAACAATAAAGAAAATCTTATTACAAAAGTTAATATAGTAAAATTGTTACTGTTTTTATTTTAATGTTGTCCAATTATGGTAGTTGTTTAGATATTGGATGACAAGACGCAGGGATTTATAGCCAAATATTTTGTAAAGCATTGTAGTGCACAGCGTAACAAACAATTGAGAACTGCATACATTTTCTGGCGCTATGTCCTCAATTAATAGCATCGTTTAAAGCAACCTTGCCTAAACCAGATCTCTGCTCACACATGATTCTTCTCCCTCGTCCATGAGACAGCCTTGGCGACATGACTAGCCTACATATTGCGCGTGATGTCAATAACCTTGGCTTAGAAGCAAATGACTTCTTTACAAACGATTATAACCAAAGCTATCTTGATATCTACACTTTAGAAAGAGACAGTGAATGACAAGTCGAAAAAAGCTTCTTCACCTTTATTCTGACTATCACTGTGGGTCTCTGACGATGACGAATAAATCCAAAGACATCACAGGATGAGGCTGGAACCTCGGCTTATATGGACGCGGTTTAGTAACCTATACTATTTGAGAGAAGTGAATTTGCACGCGTTGGTTACGCGAACAGGGATTGAATGGTTTACACATTGTGATGCCGATTTTTGGTGTGAAATAGGATAGATATAAGTCCAGCAGTTAACTTTTTTGGAGTCAGGTGTAAGAGTGAGGGAGACGCCAGAAGCGTATAAGATCAAAAACAAATATATGGCGCGAGAAGCTTCATGCATAATATTCATGATTTCGTAATTGAAGAGTTCGAGACATAAACCTGCCACACAGGTTCAATTAACGTATCTTTTAACGGCTTCAATTCCGAATTAAAATCGCATTCGTTTGAAGTTCGAATACCTCAAGAATACGACGTGAGAGCTGTTACACATTCAACAAAAAGTTGAACTCAACCATCTACCATATGACGCAATGTTGTTTGTCTGATTGACATAACCGGGTCAGCTCCACTAATCGATGTGGGTGCGGACGAGGTGATAATTAAGGGAAAAGAACTGGTGAAGATAATTTGTTAAGCGCTTATAAAAATCTTATCCATTATTATGGTAAAGAATTTGCGCAACAGGTAAGCTAGATGTTTTCATTTTTTTTTCTAAAAATCCAATGATTCCTAATCTACACCTTCTAGGCTTTGAGCCAACTTAATTCAAGAATAACATACATGGCTTTGTAGACAGCGTGAGGGGTAACTTTGAAACAACCCTCAACGACAAGTCGTAATCTTGTATAGCAGTGAAAGGTGGAACTGAAATGATGATGGTATGATTTTACTGATTAACGATGTTCGTATTTTTCTGTAAGGTATAAGTAAAATAATATTATTAAAATTGATGATTTAATACTAAAAATTAACGCAAATGGATAATTTGTTTATCTACTTCAATACAAACATACCTATATTTAACGCTAAATTATTTTATTGCTCATCGCTTAAACCATTATTAGAATCGCGTAACAGACTCCTTTTTTGGAACTAATTATTTCAACCACTTGTAACTTGTAGTTCGCGTACATAAATACTGTTGTGCGACAATTATTTGACATCGATCAATCCATATAGCTTGTTAATACCGATATGACTAATTGTGTTACAATTAAATTGGAGATCGGACCATAGTAGGCGTACTAACTATGCCTTCATTATTATTATATTATCAACTCTTCAGTGCCTAAACAGAGTACGTCCGGTATTAATAATATTGTTATACTAATACAAAGTAACATTCGCAATATGCATCAAAATGCAAGAAAATGGGTGACTTTGTTTCCTGCTATCATCATCATCAGCTCATCAAACGTCCCCACCGAGGGGCACCAGCCTACCCGTAAAGGGTGATTAGGCCTTAGTTGTCCACACGGGCTCACTTTGATTTTCTTCGCAGGCGTGCGCAGGATTCCTTACGATGTTTTTCCTTCACCGCAAGAGCGTCGGATAACGTACATATAATTTCGAAAATTCGAAAACACTGTGTGTGGCGGGATATGAATCTCAGCCCTCCCGATAGGCGGGCAACAGTCCACACCAAACAATACCTGCTATGAAAGATGATTATTAGCATTTATAGGTATTTTTAGCCTTATCATACTAGATATTCGTTTACTCGAGTTGAAACATTTAGTAAAGGCCTTAACTAATCATTAAATTTCCTTAACACCTTAAAAGGATTAAGAAAATTACAGCAACCAGCGATTTAAATGTATATCGCCCTATACCTATTATCATTATTTTAGCAAACTCATGTAGTTAAATTATTAATGACCGTAGTAAAATCTAATTTGTATAAATCACAACTTACTTAACATACTATAATTACACTGGTGATGTCGTCGTACATGCGAAATTGACAAGTGTATGAATAAATACATAAAAGTTACACAGTTTTTTATACCAAACTCATTTAATATTATGTCATCCAGGTAATATGTTTATTGCTGTCTTATGGAAATATGATACACAGCAATATCATTATATAATATAAAACAAAGTCGCTTTTTTTGGTCCTATGTCCTTATGTCCCTATATGCGCTCACATCTTTAAAACTTCGCAACGGATTTTTATGCGTTTTTTTTAATAGATAGAGTGATTCAAGAGGAAAGTTCACATGTACAATAACATCCATTAAAAAGTAGAGAAATACTGTTATTTTCGAGGTTACTAATGCGATGTCGAAAATAATTTCATATTTGCCGCTTGCTTTAGTAAAGCTATGTCCAGGCTTTCATTATTATTCAGCAGAAAAGACAGAAAACGTTTTCGGACCGATTTGACTTGGCGCACTCTTGAAAATGGCGTACTCAAATTTATAGGGCCATTCATGCATTTGTAGGGCCTTTAGTCTTGCATTTGTTACTGGACGCGTCACTTTCGATCAGGTGAGCCGTTGGCTTAATTGCTAACTATACCATTAAAAAACCGTTCCAAGCAACAGTCATCCGTCAATTCTTCTTGGCCTTGCTTGATTCCGTTCATTTTGCAGACTCATAATATACACTATTAACAAACTAAATTGTTTAACAGATCACATCTATATTGGCAGTAACAACATGCTCGTAAATTATCTAAAAACCGATGTGTAGGCGGACTTTTAGGTGGCACTTAAAATTAGAGACAATAGTTTGTTCGTCCAAATTTTATAGAAAAGTAACAAAGGCTATTTTGAATTAACATAAATGCAATATTCTTATGTAACTGATTTTCATAACGGCGATTGATATTTGGTTTCTATAATTTTAAGCACTGTTCTAAGTTCGCTAACAAAAATAAATATATAAAAAGTACGATTTGATCAAATCAGTTTTGATCGCAAGTATGTAGGTTTAAATTGAAAAAGTTAATATTCTTAAATAAAGAAAGCACATCAATTTGATACTCGTACCTATGTTAAAATTATGTTTAAAAAAATACTTGCAAAATTATCAAAATATGCTAAACTTTTATTATTTAGACTAAAATATAGTCACAGCCCACTGTTACTCAAAAAATAATTATTTGAAATTAAATTAGAGAACGGTTATCCGATGTTGTTTCGTTCACCTTATGCTTGAATTAAATATGACGAGTATACCATTGTAAACGGAGTTGCAGAAAAAAATCTAATATATGAGTTAACCGACAAGACTAAGGGCCCGTATTGTTAACCGTAAATAAATAAAATTAAGGGAACTTTAAAACGCACTCGATGCCGGTCAATCGCCTACGAAACGGGTTGGCGACATTTACAAACAGAAAGATTACGTAGGTATGGACGATAAAAAAACACCGTCTGTTATACATTCACGGTCATTGCTACATTCCGTCGAATCGTATTGACAAGGTCGCTATTTGTGCTTGTACGAAAACGGATTGGCAAAATCTAGGAGGACTGTCCAAAGTGGAACGAGCCAACCTCAACTTGCTTACTTTGCTTTTTATTGAGTTGAGAACGATACTTTTCGAAGCCAGCCAGAAAGAAGAATGTATTTAATTTAGGACACGCTTTATTCATTCCAATTTCGTTTTTTTTTTTCAATAAGTATCTGTTTACCAAATCTTCAGCTGCTTTGAAATCACTTAGGACTTCGTATAAATTGGCGTATGGTTTCCAAGTAAAAGAACGAAAAACTATACACCGCTCATAGTAACTTCTTTCGTAAACAGTAGGAGGCAACTCGTAGCTCAAAAATGTAGTCAAAATATACCAATGGACTAGAGTAGTAGTTAGTAAGTCAAAATAGTGTCCGGGTGATTCATATCGCTGAATAACAAATGGAATCTACCCTTCTGGTACTGGACTAACGTGCCTTGTTTTAAGTCCCACATCCCTCAGCTAGCATAAGCTATTAACGTCATCTCAAAACGTCCCCACTGCGGGGCACGAGTCTACCCGTATACGATGATTAGGCCTTAGTCGTCCACGCGGGCCCGATTCGGTTTAGGCGACTCCAAGCGCAACCCAGATCGGAAGGCAACGACAACGAATCACACCAATGAGCCACCGACGCTCAGCATAAACTATGGGTAGACCTAATTAATATAAGAACTATACTGTTTTTACACAAAAACATAATTATGAATTGACTGTTGACAGAAACTAAATACTAATAATTTATTTATTATTATTACTATATTCCGATCCTTGTGAGATTATGGCTGTGAAGTAAGCTACTGCACAAGGCGTTCTGTTATTTTTGTACAAGTATATGTCTGTTTGTATTGGTCTGGGCGCTGTCTTTCTAAAATGTTAATTGTTACAAAATAAAAAAATAAAAGTATATTTATCCGCTGTCTAAATTGAAGCATCCGCAGTACAAGTTGCTTTTTTAAATTGGAGCCAGATTTTACCGTGTAAATGTTTGTATTTTTTAATTAATACGAAACTATATTACAACAAAAGCTTTTCTGTGGCTTTAAGGAAGCAGAATTCATAGTATATTGAAAATGTATACATAAATCAATTAAACCTAACTATATGTTGCCTTGGGGATCTAAGATTGTCATAGATCAAGCACGATTGTAGCTAGTCTACTCTAGTTTTCTTACGTACAGGGTGTTAAAAGAATATGGTCTTAAGATAACACATTTAATTATTTTTTATTAAACGAAAGTACCACTATCTGTTAAAAAAAATAGACAGTATGAAACATTGTAGAAACGTGTTAATCCTACCTAGTGACAGTGCAACTTAAAGAAGAGGTTGAATGGCATTTTCAATTCATCTTATCTCTCAAAATGGGACTGCATAGCTGTCTTTACGTAGCGAGCGATTAAAATTATTAGATAAAAAAGACCTATCATCGGTAATCGGTCACCGAACACTGTTGACAGAAACTAAATACTTTCATCAGTATTGGTCATATCTTACCATCAGGCAAGCGAACAATTAAGTGGTCTCGTTTACTTCATTGCTTAAGAATCTATCTTTATGGTATAAAGATTTCGACGACCCATTTGTTGTAAAGGTTGTGATGTTGAGATGTCCGCTACTAAACCAGGGGTTCCGGGTTCGATCCCCGGGTAGTACCAACATTTGTGTGCATGAACATGTCTGTTTGTATGGGTCTGGGTGTTTATATGTATAATATGTATGTATTATAAAAAATATTTAAGTATGTTTATCCGTTGTTTAGTACCCATAATACAGGCTTCACGTTTAACTTGGGGTAGGTGGCGCTGTGTGAATTTCAGTGGATATTTATTTCTCATTTACTTATTGTTGATGATGATTCTACAGTTTTTTGTAAAATTCAAATTCAATAATTTGTCAAAAAATACCTATGCTGCTTTGTGTCTTAATAAGCATATAATAAGTTATTTGTTTAATGTTGTTTAGTTGAAAGCTATGTCAACACAACTAAAGGTTGTCGCATAATTTATTTAAATTATATACAGTGTGTTGACAGTAACACTGACATTTAAAACCAGCGGATTGCGATCAGAGCAGACCTATTCGATTAAGCCACCGTTAGATAAATAGTAATTGAGCTTAGTTCCATCAAGTACATCATGAAGAATACGACTCTATAGATCCGACTCCATAGATTAGTGGCGTGTCCTTTATAGTGATTTTTATGAGTCATGGTCTACAAAGGACCTATTGCACAGTTCAGACCATCTCTTATAACTGAAGAGATCAGACCATGATAGACCACGCAGGCCTGATGTATCTGAGGTAGTACACAATTTCTATTTTTTGTTTCTTAAACCAAGATAGCATATGCTCTAGGAAGTATGTTACTAGTCTTGTCAAGCAAACCTATCCGAATAAAAATAATTATGAAGTTTTTTAGCAATTTTTTCCAAAATCTGGGTGGACACATGACTAAATGCGATATTATTGTCGTTTAAAAGGTTTACCATATAAAAACAACAACCTGTGTTCTTGTTATACATTGTGTATTGGTCAACAATAGACGCTATTATTAGATATGATATCTACTTTGTAAGATTAATAGCGCCGTTCAGACAGGAAATACTCCAGTTCCATAATATTTAAAACGCGGTTTAGCGTAGCGTTTAGTCGAAATATTGATTGTTGTTTTTATTGTTATAAGACAGGAGACGATTTTATGACTAAGTAAGTAATGTTCAAAATTTGTCAGATTATTTTCTTTTAATACTTGCTTTGAATTACATTATATGAGGGAGTATAGCCCTAACATATAGCTAATGAAATCAAACCCAACTTCACTTGCTCGCAGTGCATCTTACCGAATAGAAAATTAAGCACTCACGACTTGCTATTCGATCACCCATTTGTAATGCTTGAATTGCGCGATCATCAGTTAAATCCGCTATTCGCTACCCCATCGACCACTTTTACTCCTTAATTATGAAAACTATTAAATAGCAATTGCATACATAGGAAACAACATAACATGGGCATAATTTCGTGATTAAAATCTTTCTCTAAGACGTGAATATTTTTTATACATAATATACGATTCCTCGTTTATTCGGATCTTAGTCTATACATTTATAACAGTTCATTTTGTAACTATTGTGTTTAACTCACAGATGTTAAAATATACAAGAATTGTGGTTCAACTGAATTCATTGACTTTCTTTCCCTCAATTACTGCATAAATATTTTTAATTTAAGTATTACCTCATATGTATAATATTTTTTTATTAAACTATTAAAATTAAACATGATGTCTTAATTCTCAATCTACACCTTTATCTTTTTACAAGCGTTCCATTTTGTAACGATTGTGTTCAACTAGATCCATTTAGTTGCCACAACTAAGCGTTATGCAATTGTAACCTCTCTTTCACCTTAATTACTGTATCAATTCCCATGCAACATGCAGCGTTGTGTTCCCACGAGCGCGGGCGCATCGTCGTGATACAGATGCTCTTCGGCGATAGTGAGCTCGGTACGTGCGAGGCCGAAATTTGGGTGCGTTCCGCTGATGGCTCCTATGGTTTAGAGCATGACTTTTGCAAATTTTTAAGGTGTAAATTCATGAATTTATTGAGTTCAGTAAGTATTGTATTTGTTTTGGTCACTTTTTTCCTTAAGGGTAATACATAACGTGAATTACCTTAATATAGTTGTGTGAGACAGAAGGTGAACTGAATAGTTAATAATAATATATTTGTAGTAAAATGTTATGTATAAAACGTTATGAGGCAAATGTTATGGTGCATATAATGGTAAAATATGTGGGGGGTTCCAATATTTTTTCTTAATAATGCTAGCATAAGTGTGTCGGTGGCTCAATGTTGTAGACTGTTGCATTCCTGCCGGAGGTTGCAGGTTTAAATCCCGCCAGTACCTATGTGATCCAATTTTCGAAATTACATTATCGTTTAACCGACGCTCTTGCGTGAAGGAAAATCGTGAGGAATCCTGCGCACGACTGCGAAGAGATTCAAAGATTGTGCGTGAAGTCGGCCAATCCGCACTGGGACCGTGTCGACGACTAAGACTATACACCCTTTACGGGTAGGCTTTTAGATGCCCTTAGTGGGGACGTTTAATGAGCTGATGATGATGAATGCCAGCATGTAATCAGCCCACTTGATAGTAAGTAGCTATTGTTGCCTTTTATGCACCAGCATCACGAAAAGGAGACCACAGTGCAGTTGCTCACTTGTAACGCAAACATTTTTTGTCACAATTTCTGAAATTGCACTGTCTCATGTTTCAGCGCAAATTACAACTCTAACAACTCTACAGAAGCATTAAGATGGAAAAAAATATAACAGGTTCATTTATTGGAACGTGCCGAGGTACTTGCCAAAAAATGTCCTAGGAATTCAAGAGCATTATTGGTTAGACTAATTCTTGAATGACAAGTGATCTAGCGCAGATATTTTTTCAGCACCAAGACCAAGCAAATCGTGCTTGTTGAAAGCTAGATCTGAATAACGATGAACTTTGGTGTGGAGTCGTCTCAATCGAATACAATTGTGACTTGAAATATTTAATACTTGAAATTATATCATGTCTGAGAATTCCTGAGGAGCATCTCTTAAGGATATAATAGCGAGGTCAAATGTCTGTACGCCATTTTATTGATTTAAACATATATCGTTATTGTGTTAGATACGTAGACCATCTTTATTTTTCTACAGGTGACTATACAATTTTATAGTTAATAAATAGGTTAGCATTTTAAATTTGGAAAGAAGTATTGGAACCAATCATAAAAAATCTTTAATGTAATGTATCCACATATTTTTTCATGAACATTTCCAATCTATATTGGTTTCATACCTCTAGAAAAATAAAATGTAATATGGTACAATTTATGCGTGTCTATTTTCTAAATTGGTACCAGTACATCCATAATTATGAATAATCGTAGGCAAATATATTAATTGTATCGATCATTAATTAAATAAGGATCGTTATGCTAGATGTTGTCCTTTACCAGAATCACCACGACGGTTGTTTAAAAATGGCATACTTATCAAACACTAAGTGACCGATTAAGTTTAACAATTAGCCGTATTATTAAATACAGGTGTCTTTTGCAAGTTTGGTATTAGGGTTGCCCATTAGAGCTGTTTTAATTTACGAGTTATTTCAATGACCAAGTAACTACGGGTAAAAGTAACCAAGGTTATTTGACTACTCACTATATTAGTAAATGAAATGAAAATGAAAATGAAATGAAATATAGTAAAATTCTATAAATAAAATATTAACTGGAATCGTTCCAACAAAATCGCCCTCATACCTTTTAAGGGGTCCCAGTATTTACCTTTTGGGGCTCAGGATATCCTCACCAAAAGATGGCAATTTCGGTCCAGAGCATGCAGCAAAGAAAAATATATGCACTATTTTTATTATGTATTAGGAAGCGAGGAAAAAAATAACCATAGTCATAGTTACGTCGTTCATCATGGACACTGGTTGGAGGCGCAATGTTTCGATTTAAAAAATGGAAAATAAAATATTGGACGGGAAAAAAGGACTTTGGGTTCTCCAGTAAACACAACGCAAAGCGTTTCATACCGATTGTTTTTATATACTCGGAAGAAGCCCGCTAATTCGTGCTTAAGCATAGCTCTCCAACAGTTTTAACTTATAATACCAGTCTACAATATGAATAAGTTTATGTCGGCATACAACCTATACTAAGCCCAAACTTGGAGAATTAAATTAGTGCGGTTTCACGACTATAGCCTTTCAAGATCACGAATAGGGGAAAACCGCTCGTAAACGACAATCGCATTCAGAATACGGACGCGACACAATACAATGAATACGTACATAGTCATCTCGACAAGAATAGGTGCCCACTGTGAGAATGGGTTATACCTATTTGATGGATAAAAATAGATATCACATTTTGAAGTCGGGGGATTTTGATGAATGACTTTGTATCATTGACTAGCTTTTGCCCGCGGCTTCGCTCGCATTAAATTCGGGATAACACGGTACTTGCATTTATCACTATACATACGATTTCCCCTCCCTCCAACTTTGAAGGTTCGGGGTCAATTTCAGAATTTTTTTTAGCAAAAAATATGTTATAGCGAGCTAACCTTAAAAGATAGACATATGCTGTCGCGGACTTTTTTGTAGACCATTAAAAGCAGAACAATACTCTCATACATGACTTTTGTGTAACTTTAACCGTTTACGCAGCGTACGCAGCGGAAGCTCCAAGTATGAAAAAATACCCCCGATTTGAACATTCTTCATTGCTGCTCCGCTTCTATTACTCGTAGCGTGATGATATATAGCCTATAGCCTTCCTCGATAAATAAGCTATCTAACACTGAAAGAATTTTTCAAATCGAACCAGTAGTTCCTGAGATTAGCGCGTTCAAACAAACAAACAATCTCTTCAGCTTTATATATTAGTATAGATTAGGTAATAGGCATCCGTTGATATGTGAAATGTGCATGTTTGCGTATAAAAGGAATAGGATAATGTTCCTTACTATGCAAGCCCTATATTTTATCTGTATCGCAAAATAGCAGACCTAATTAAAGTTTACTCATGTATCCTTTAAATAAATCTAGATTGTATTTTATTGAAACTAAATGAATTTATTATAGCAAATATAACAAGACTTCAAAAGATCGTACCCAGTAGGTATTTATCTTTTCTAATCAATAACCAAACTTGTAGAAAATGAATAATAATTATAGGATTTCAGTCTTGTTTCCAAAAGTTCTATCTTTTTTTAAATAATATCAGTGATTGTTATTATTAGCTATACAATATTTGTTTTTGTAGTGTACCAAAGTTAACTTAACTTCTAAATGTAATCAAAGTATTTATTTATTGAACCACTCTCGTTTGTTCCAGATACGTGTAAAGTGCCGCCGTAAACCAAGTGAGTCAGTGCCGTGTCCCGACAATGAGAAGACGACGCATCTAGACGATCCCACGCCGCTCACATTATTATGCAAGCGCGGCCGTAACGCGTACGCTATATTGACTTAGCAAGTTGACATTTACCGCCAATGCCAACGGAATAAGCAATGGCATTAGTGAATTTCACACTAGCGGCCACAGCCGCGCCACCGCTCGCCCCCACCTCCTCAGAACCCCTCCGAGTAGCACTCAACGATCTCCTTTACACGCCCGAACAGGCCGAGTATGCCCCGCAACCCGGCAACGAGCCCTACGCACCTCCAGTGAGCCAACAAGGCGGTCGAAGTTAAGAAAACGTGCCGGCGCCACATACCTTCCTCCACCGAACCAGTTTACCCATTATCCACATGACGACAGCCTACGCAATCCTTACAATAACGGGCAGTTGCACACACAAGTGTACCAACACAACGCCCGATTAGATGTACAGATAGACAACCGACGTGTCAACCCACAGTATGATAATACTGGACAGTACATTCATGATCCGACTGGGGATTACGATTATGAGCAGAGAAGGTTGAATCCTAATGAGCCCCGGCCGTTTGGCAGTTTTGCTGACGCGCCGTACCCAACGGCAACTACGCCCCCATCTAGTCGAAAGTTCGATGCGAATTTGAACCAAATGTAAATCAAAATGTAAATAACTTCAATTATGCTAGTAGGGCTTCACCGGCGACGTCACCGCCACCTAGGCAGCCGAGTAATATTGGTAAAACAAACAGTGGGAACGCGGGGAGTAATGGTCAACCTCCTGACCGGCCTAGAGGTTTCACAAAAGTGGAAACGGGAAACTCGGGGGCGGGCAGTAAAACACAACTTCACGCTGTACTAGACTACGACGATGAAGATTATTACGACGATGTTCCTGGTCCAGGTAAGAGAAATCTTTTACTTTCTACTAAGTAATATTATTGTTTACGATTTGTTTGAACTCTCATACTTATTTAAGGTGACATAATTTTATGGATAACGTACATATATTTTCGAAAATTCGAAAATACATTGGTACGTGTAGGGATTTGAACCCCAGCCCTCCCGGTAGGAAGGCGACAGTCCACACCACTGAGCCACCGACGCTCTTACGGTGAAGGAAAACATCGTGAGAAACCAGCGCACGCCTGCGAAGAGATTCGAAGGTTGTGTGTGAAGTCGTCCAATCCGCACTGGGCCCGCGTGGACGACTTAGGCCTAATCACCCAATACGGGTAGGCTCGTGCCCCTCGGTGGGGACGTTTATGAGCTGATGATTATGATGATGAATTTTATGGAATTTCTCATGTAAATCAAATATAGAAATGAAACATGTTTAGCTAAATCAGATAAAACAACAATAAAAATTTAATAACAAAAATACATGGATTCGTTATTAACTTGAAATCAGAAACTAAATATTCGCATCATCTCCACAAAGGTGGCGAAGTCATACATATTTAATTATATTATGTAGAATTTGTTGAAGTTAGGATCGGTAGATTAAGGCCGTGTAGATTCAGAAGCATGGATCTTTTTCAAATGGCAAACCTTATGTGGTCGACTTGGCGACGTTTTAAATGATATGTTTTTGATGGGATATACAAGCATAAAATAATAAACGTTAAGCTTTTCTTACTGGATCATGAGTTTACCGAACAAAAATTTAACAGTATGGGGATATCTGCGAGGGAATCATTTAGGAACTAACTCGAAGTAATCAGAATTTATATATTCAATCTTAATAAAAAGAAAGAATAATTCTCTAATACTAGTGTTCTTTAGCAAATTACTTTTTAGTTACTTCCTTAGGAAAGTTTCTTAGAAAAGATAATACTTATACTGATCACAAATATAGTTAGCTACAAAACTATATAATTATTTCACAAAAGGCGGCCAACAACTAAATCCTGTTCAATATATGCACGATTGCAGTTTATTGAAATAAATTGGTCTATCGGCACGCGGTTAGCTGATACTTATCTTGGAGTTCACGAAGGTTTACAAATGTTCTAGTTCTGTCGCTGCAAGGAGACTTACGTTTAAGGTGTGAGTGACAGCGAAATAAATTCTTTTAATCTTAAATTTTATTGACAAAGCAATGTCTATACCCTCGTGAAACATTGTTCAAACCATTTTCAAAATTCTTATATTTTATCAACTTCAACTTGTAACTCTATATCTTTCGGGTATCAATATGAATTGAATTGTATTTTCCTTTCCTAAAATTTTGGGTTTGAACAACTTAGCTATAACGTTATGTTCAAAAACACCTCAACTCAATAACCTTTGGCTTTGGTTGCTTACATAAACTGTTACTGTAAATTTCTCTCGGAAAGTTTCTAAAAGTGAATCTCTAATAAACGTCCCTTGCATACATAATCAAGACCAAATAAAATAACATGCGGACAGTATAACCACATTGTCTGTATTATAGGAAAAATATTACAAGTTCATGATAACTTTGAATGGTGTGATTGTTGACTATAACAATGTATTATGTAACGCAAAGTAAACAAACAATAGAAATTGACATTGACTCTGAATTGACCTTCCGTGAAGAATACCATGATTCGGAAATTCAATTGTAAAGTTACGTTGCATGTTTATAATGTAACACTTTAACAACAAAGCATGCTGATAGCACATGTGTGGTGACTTTACATATACACATTTCGCACCCATGATCTGGAATGAAAATAATATTCTTCTAACTTTATAGGTGCTACTTTGTAACTTACAGAATATCTCTACGTTATAACTATAATTAAAAAACTAGTATAACTATAATTATCCAATTATTTGAATGTTTGGCTAAGTCTTTGGCTAGGTGTAACGATATAAATATAAAAAAATATGAATGAAAAGCAACCAATATCTGACACTACTCGATCCACTAGACAATCCAGTATTGAGTCTACCCTTTAGTTATGCATTAAAGACCTAAGAATTCATATGTCATTCTAAAATGACTTTTTATTTGTACAAATTATACGTCAAAAAACCCACAAACGTTTGTAGTTTTCGGGAATTGAACCCAAAAGCTTTGTTAGTAAACGACTTCTCAATCACAGCACCAAATAGGCATCCCTAATCGCTTAAGCCTATATCTTGTCGCGAGGCCTTCGATTACTTTTGTGCCGGTCTCCAATGCCAAACAAACAATAGACAGTGTACTGTAGACATTGACACATGAAAATGAATGTCCTAGTATAATGACATGGTGGAGCTTTTTATTTGATTAAAAAAGTTAGTAGTAGTACCTAAGCAGGCAGCGCACTTGAAAAGCTTTTTTTAATGGAATTCCTCAGCAATAAAGCCGACCGCCCTGAATGGAAGTGGCAACTATCATTTATTATTTACCTAGAAGTGTTATTACTTCTTTGGAATCGCAAAAGATTGTAATTTGTCTGCATACCAAATATAAATAAGGGAAATAAGGGCATTAGTGCATAATATGCTTAATTGTAACGTTCTGATGCTAAGGCACAGTATCCAGAAATGAATTTGCCCTTCAACCCGCGATATTCAAAGCACAACTGTTATGGCAATAGAAATAAGATAGATTCGAGGTAATCACGCATGACCATATTTATTATTTAATAGTATTCTTTAACCCTTTTAACGCGCCCGGAATCTAGACACAACAGAATATGTATTGCTTTTGTCGCCTATAGCTGTCATTAGAGTTCAAAGGTTTAAAGAATGTTCCTTGCTGGCTAAGCTCTTCACGAATCAATATCACAATCAAAGGTTTCAGATTCAATGAACCCGTTATACTTATCATTCGCTATTCGGCTAAATGAATCACGATCAGCTGAGCTGTATGCTGAATACCGCAAATAAAAAAACATCAAATGAATAAGCGGGCTAAAATTGTTTCGGCTCAAAATTTTATAAAAATTAAAACATAACTGTTCTTTTGGTCACGGTTTTTAAACAGAAATACAGGAATTGAAAAAATAACTTTTTAAGAGTTTAGTACACGTGCAAATGGCGTTATGAATAGTCTCCCATACCGGTGTGCATGTTCATGAAGGCAATTTAAATCACCAGAATACGCCAAAACGTGATCGGTGGCATTAATAAAGATTATGATCTAAGTACAAAATTGTTTTAACGAGCATTAAATGGAATGACGATTTTAGGCAATGCCAGGTGATGACTTGGAGTTATGCGTTACCCATCCAAATTTTAATATCCTTTTTCCTTAATTTTAATGAAGGTTGTTTAAAATTTATTTACGAACTAGCGCACAGAGCTCTGTGCACATTACTGCCGGAGGAGGGCTGTTTTTCAAGCGTATACGTATGTAGACATCTATGTATGTTCCTTGCTGCAGCCTGAACGGATTGACGGATTTTAACATACGAGGTGTCGTTGGATTTGTCCACATAGCGCAAGAGTCACTTTAAAAGAATAAAATTTTAAAATGCCGAACTCTGAACGTCGTTTAGTAAGTTTAAAAATTTGTTCATTATGACATAAAATATTTTATTATATTATTTATTAAGGCATATGATAAGGCATATGTTAAGGCATATGATATGGTCCAACACAGTGTACTAATAAAAAATTACATTCATTAGGCATACGGTCAAGCTGAAAAATGGCTTACATCTTACCTGAAAGATAGAAAGCAGTTTGTACAGGTATTACACTATAATGAAACAAAGCGAGAATTTAATCAGTTTAAGTTTCCTATCAAAACTGTATCCGGATCAATCCCACAAGGTAGTGTTATCGGTTGTTTGCTATTCTAGCCTACATCAACGATTTGCCATCTGTTATGGAACCCCAGAAGGTAATAATGTTCGCGGATGACGCAACCTCATTGTTTCTGGCAGCTATAATACCCAAATGCATTACATGACACATTAAAGAATTCTCTTGCAAAATTACAGAACATTTAAATAATATAGGCCTAATACTAAATCTTCAGAAAACAAAAATTATGCAATTTCGACCATACCAGAGACTAGGATTAACTCTTCATTGTCTATCGACGGTCAAAACATTGAAGAGGTGAGTACGTTTAAACTCCTGGGCATTACTATGGATTCAACCATGACCTGGAAAAACCACGTCGATACGGTGGTGTCTAAACTGAGCAAATTTTCGTATGCACTGCGCGAGCTTCGTAAGGACACAACGTTGAATGTGCCCTGATAGCGTACCATAGCCACGCTGCTGCCTGGATAAGATATGGGATAACACTGTGGGGGAACGCCACCAATGTGCAATCAGTGCTGATCCTACAAAAGAGATGTCTAAGAATAATAACACACACTGCACCAAGAGACTCTTGTAGGCCGCTGTTTGTAAAGCTGAAAGTTCTGACTGTCACTGGTTTGTACATTTTTGAAATATACCGTATGGTAAAAAATACCTGAGCACTTTGAAAGAGTCGGTGATTTACCTGGAAAATGCGGATCACGGCGTGAAAATAATTTAATAATTCCTTTGGCACGCCTGTCAGTGTATAAAAATGGTCCATACTTTATGCTATTAAAATATATAATCACCTGCCATACTCATTTAAATGTCCAGGGTATCAAATTTGAAAGAAGTTTGGAAAAACTACTAGTGTCGAAGGCATACTACTGCTTAAAAGAATATTTTGACGACAAAAGCCTGTAAATTGATATGGATATTTTGATGTTATTTAGTAGATTAGACGCATGACTATTGAATATATTTGTTTTTTTTTAAATTTATTATTTTATTTGATCTTAATTTTATTAAATTGTAATTATTATTTATAAATTCAATTGTTATTATGATTTATGAATTCAATTGTTAATGTATTTATAATTAAAAAACGTACAGAATTGTGAGATGAAGTTAAACTATGTAGCTATTTTATAATATCACTAACACCTTGAAAAGGTAAATTTGGAACTAGCAATAACAACTGCTACTTATTATGTGTGACTTGTAAGTTGTATACGACTGTTGCAAATTTAAGTGAATAAATGAATTATGAATTATTATTTGTACATCACAATTGAAAAAAATGACAACACATGATCCTTACTAAAATAATACGCTAAAAATAGCTTGCTTACTACTGCCAAGAAGATGCTATTAACTATTTACTTCAAAGAGTTGAGCTCATGTAATGTGAAAGATGTTTTAATGTGCACCAAAGCATATTTTCACTCTTATTCTTTAAGAAAACACAAAACAAAATTCCACTATAAACATAAAACAGAATTTAAATAAATAACACATCAATCAGTTAGCTTCTAGTATTACTTTGTTATGGAAGCTAAACAATCAGTTTAGCTTCCATAACAAAGTATTAAGTGAGTTTATGTTCGTATTACAATAGGTATGGTATTATTAGTACTCACTAAATCTACCAATAAAAACGAATATGTCACTCCACGGAAACAGTACTTACCTTCTGGGCAAGAACTAATTAGGCATTCTTATTCATGTAAGGATACAATTCCAAAACAATATTATGTATTTTTGCACACACATAAATAGCTGATAACTCTTACGTGATTTTTTTTTTCAATAAAACCCATAAATATTTAATGTCTTCCTCAGTGCTGAAGGTTTCTAAATTAAAATTATAACATCTTCCTGCACTCAATTGCTTTATTTCAAGCACCCAATAAACGACCTGATTTATTGAATAATTTAGCGAACGCAATTAAAAGTTTTGCTATCATATATCCAAATTGACATATAAAAAGCTATGCCAGACTACACGTAGATACATACAACTACATCTAACCAAATATACCAAATGAAGTGCTTTTCAAACTAGCTCTTTATTGCATCCCTAACAAAGACATGTATTTTTTTTTTTAATTTTTTGATGCCTTTTCCATTCTGAAAGTTACGTTCAATGTTACGATGTTTATTACTATATCATATAAAAACAAACATACTATTATAAAGATGACGATGATAAGAAATAAACTTTGAAATTCACTTTGTACTAAATATAATTAGGGGGTGAGGAAAAATGTATATGTTTCTAAGAAACATCAACGCTGATCCGGCGGGCTATGTCGGTAACTTTCATTATCTTACGGATAAAATCACTTATGATGAGAGATCCCGAGCATAGCTCATTGCATTGCGCGTGAAGTTGAAATGGCAGTGGGCTTGCCACGTATGTCGCAGAACTGATGGCCGTTGGAGCAGACGAGTTCTGAAGTGGAGACCGCGTCTTGGCAAGCGTTGCGAAGAACGTCCTCTGGCCCGATGGACGGACAACTTGCGAAAGGTCGCTAGTGGAGGCTGGATTAGAAAACGAAGGACAGCGATACCTGACGCAAAATAAAGGTACTATGTCCAGCAGTGGACTGCGATAGGTTGTAGCGCAAGAGGGAGAAGAAACATCCTTTAAATAAACAATACTCAAAGTAGAAAACTCAACGAAGATTAACTATCATCTTCACGAGCCAAAGCACGGCCTTGGTTTCGCTTTCATTTGACAGCGACGCGACTGTTGTGTATAAATAAATCGATGTATCGATAAAGATTTGATATAAAACGTTCGAATGTTTTTTTTGTCATAAGCTTGCTTATTATATTAAATTGCAGCAGTTTATTTATAGCAGCGATAAGAAAGTTTGGTATTACATTGAAACTTATGTTGCATTTGAAAGTGTTTTTTTTTTAATTTTTATCATAATCCAACCAAGTTGCTTTTAGTAAAATTAAAAGCATATTACTGCTCTATTTTCAAAAAAAAAATCTTGCTATAAGTAGAAAACAGTTTGAACACGGCTTCATTTTCACTTTCGTTAGTTATTGAGACCAGTATGTTTGACTTGGCGTTAGTGTTAAAAACCATTATGGGCTGTGACGCAATTTTATACAGTGGTTTTAGCTTGCCACTGCGTAGCTTATGCCCAGTTTTGTTTCTTTTATTATTTTTGGGCATTGCTATACTAAATTTTTAATTAAAAATAATATTTCGCGCACCTACATTTTGTATAATGTAACTTTTGAACGCCTAAAATATCAAGGTATCAATGTAATTGTATATTAATGTCTACATAATTATGTTGGATTTACCGTAGGTAGAGACGTTCTGGATTTAAATAAGAGAATACACCTCCCTTCGTTATAAAAAATATTTGTATCTACCCTGACAGATACAGAATCGTAAAGGGTTTTAAACTAGCAATGTATTTTAATCACAGATAAAATATTATTAAAAAATATTAGGGTTGACAGTCTGCATAATGATTTGATGCGTATTGCAGACATTCATTAATTTTATAATTAACACCACACCATTGCGTCGGTGGCGCAATAGTGTGGACTGTTGCCCTCCTACACGGAGACTGTGCTTCAAATCCCGTCACGTACCAATATGTTTACGAATTTTCGAAATTATATGTACGTTATCCGACGCTCTTACGGTGAAGGAAAACATCGCGAGGTAACTTTCACGCACGTCTGCGAAGAGATTCAAAGATTGTGCGTGAAGTCGTCTAATCCGCACTGGGCCCGCGTGGACGACTAAGGCCTAATCACCCTATACTGGTAGGCTCGTGCCCCTCGGTGGGGACGTTTAATGAGCTGATGATGATAATTAAATATCGTATAATGAAATTTTATATGCACATGCTAAATGACTGACAAAATAAATGTGATATTTCATGTAGTATTTACCAAAAACCCTTCTTATTAAATACGTATACAAATCAATGATAATATTATCACAATCACAGGTACCATCTCTCGATCTTAAGCCATCACCTGATAAAATTACGACACACGAGTGTGAAGCATTAAGAGTAACCTTGACCCGAATGAGTAGAAAGCATAATGAACTTGTAAATGCAGACCTTATTGGCATATAAACTAATTAGGTTTTCGCTCTATTCCAGTTATTAAAATACTTATAAGATTTGTCGAGTTTTTGACATATGTCATGGAAACCTAATATAACATTAAACAACAGTGATTTCGAGGACTCCTTGTCTGTATGTACTTAAATTTGTTTTATTTTCGAATAAAAGCTTTTTTAAAATACTTAAAGATAATTATAAGACTTGAAACATACAAAAGTGGTTTTTAGAAATGCACTCAGTATTAAATTCAGTCTTCTTGGTATTTCATTCCAAATAATTTTATTGATAAAATAGACTATTCCTAATATTTTCAAAATAATCACATCTACACCGAAAACAGAAAATTCAAAAGCTTATAAAATAAACGAGTGACATCATCATTATTTGTAATTTCGTAATTCATGGACGAAATCCAAAGTTGCGAATCACTTTCGATTTTGCGTTCATTGCACTTCCATTTGTAAAGGGGCACGAACATCGATAATTTGTATGCACAATATTGCCAAAATCCACCGAAAGAATTCACAAGGAATTACAATGAAAATACTGAAATGTCAATATTTTAATACATCGAGAATTCAACATTTTAATACCTTATATAATTACAGAGATTCACCTCAAAATTTAATTTTTAACTGCATATTTTTTACAATTTTGAGTGGATCCTAATAAAAATGATCACTGGAATGAATATAGGTAAGTACTGTAGGTAATGAAGTAGAAGGTCTAAGTAGATTTTTAAGATCGATTTCTCTAGTCTCCCTTCATCAAACCCTTACATCAAAGGCTTCCTTATCATGGTTCCTTCACCTTCTTTCCAACAAAAAAAGAATCATCAAAGTCTGTTTATAAACGACGAAGATATCCGCGAACCAACATAAAAAAGCATAAGTCGAATTGAGTAACCTCATTTTTTGAAGTGATGATGATGATGATGATGATGATGATGAGATGAGTATTAGGCAAAACATACACCAAAACATGTCACACTTTTCTCCTCGTTTTTCTTCCTTTAACCACTCCTCTGTAAAGGTTACCAACACACTTGTTGCCCATCGAAGTAACGGTGTTTATTACTTACCATGAAGGTGAATCGTTAAATCTATTGCCTGCCTATCTATGCCCTTATACATTTTACCCGTTATAATCTTAATAGAGTTCGTAATTTAACGGTGTCATATATAAGATGTATGAACGAAGATACACAGTGAAGTCACACATTCTTATCTAACGTTAATTTCAACACAGAACCACGGGATGTCTTTATCTCGTCCAGAACAGGTTTGGCGCGTGCACCGGTGACATTGTTTATGTAACAAGTGAGACTGCGTCTGTCGTAATGAGGAGTAAGCTTCGCAATCGGCATGAGAACTACACTTTTTCCCTGTCACAACGAAATTTATGGGCATACAAAAAGGACAGATTTAGTTCGCGTCACGGTTTCGATTTACAGAGGCGCGCAAATCCACAAATATCTAAAGTGGTAGGTAACCAACAAACTAACTTTTTGACACATTGCAGAATCCATGACGCACATTTATGCGTAATAGGGAATTTTATGCGTGTTTTTTTGCTCTTTCATAGGTTGAACGAAATTGTAATTAAGTCAGGTTTCATGGTGGGAATAAATTGGCAATCGAACAAGCTATTCACGTTTTATTTTTTCAGGATTATTGCCGATAACTCATAGACTCACCAAGATAGAGTGGCAGTGGGCTGTCAAACATTTCATATGGGCGTAAGGGTAAACGAGACCCGAGGTGAAGACCGCATTTTGACGAGCGTTGCGTAGAACGTCCTCCAGCTGATGAGCTAACTAAGGAAGATGACTTCCGAAAGTTATTGTAAACGATGTAGATAAACTAAATATCTTAGTTACTAGTTTAAACAAGATAATAAGTAAATAAGTAAGTATGCAACAGTCACCACTAACTGTCATGAAGAACGTTTGGTTTTATTTAAAATAAAAGGTTAGGTACCTGTGGAACTACCAAAACATTTACTAATACCTATTCCTTGCTAAAAAATAGCTCATGATTGTAAAGGCACTGAATGTTTATGTAATTTCTACCCAGCCCACCGCTTAATGAAATTTAAACTACTAGGCTCATATAACTGACGTGGAACAAATATAGTCTCATTTGTAATGTAATATATTGGGCACTTGTATCTGTGGCACAGTGACCAGGGGCGCGAACAACGAACGCATAAATATGGCGGACCTTTCAAATACCGACCTTAGCGACTACAACTGGACCAGTTTCTTTGTGCGTGGTTTATTCCTGCAACTACGGTTGACAAAAACGTGCACGATTTATTAACAAATTTGTGAATTTTAAAACTCAAGTCTTAGACATATATCTAACAGATTTAAGAGAAAACTAAGTAACAACTTAGTTGATTATAATGAATAAAACTTTTATCCGCTAGGATTTCAGACTGGAATTGAGAGAGTGATAAGAAAGCCACTTGCTTGTTGGATCCTTCATCGTCATCAGCCTATAACATCCCATTGCGGTGAACAGGCTTTCCCTCACAGCATAGCCATGGAGGATACATAGGTATCCGCCAGCGGGGGTTTAAGGGAAAATTCAGCTTATGTGTATCATAAAATACTGGCTGTGCCCCGCGGTATTAGTTCACCTTATTACATCAACTTCCTAACAAAAATCCCGTCGAAATCGGTCCATATGCTCGGGGTATATATTCATATGCATGTAGTAAAAAACGGTTATTAAAGTTATGCGAAGAGACACTCCGATTTTATTAATATGTATGTGTGATGAAAGAAAGAAAGAAGGAAAAAATCTTTATTCAAATAAATCTGTTACAGATACTTTGGAATCGTCAATTGTTATTATTATCATATTTTTTTGTGACTCTACCACCGGTTATGGTGACGGCCAATTATGATTTCGCTACCCCTACTCTTTCCACGGGTGCCGCTTAAGGACAACACAACTGCCATTTATGGGCGTTTCTACACGCGTTTGCTCATTCGAATTAGGTTATGTTGTACGGATATAATCTCGAACCTGTCGAGTGAAGAGATTTTGGAAAATCTCACCTTTATCGTGGAGGAGTCTCTAGCAGTGGACTCTCATTGGCTGTTAAATATTGTTTATGCACATAACTAATACCAAAATAAATAATAATATACCTAAATAAATAATAAACACTTATAGTATCAAGCCCCTTTTCCTACATTTCACAAATGGAACAATGTATAGAATACAAGAATACTTTTAACCATTACATTTTCTTTAATAGTCCATTTATTAATTTGCAGACCGTAGGTACAGTTATATAATTTAAACCTAAAATATTTCCATTTTGGTTGACTCCGCTTATTTGGAGTTATTTTCTTATAAACGGTGTCCATTCTTGAGGGTTAAGTACTATCTTACTTCAGATTTCCCAGGTAGGGATATATTGAAAGTATAATAAAAATATTAATACGGAGTCAGTTCATGCTACGGATGGCTTAGTAGTTGATAACCCACACTACTATTCCAAAGCCCTAATTCCGCTATTTTAAAGTTCACTAATAGGGTCCTATATTTTAAATGATAACACCATTTGATAAAATTAATCTCACTATATCATTATTACTATATAATTCGTACGTTGGCACAAGACATTCATTACAAAAATAATCATGAAAAAAAACGTAGATTTCATCCAGAAATTTATAATTCTGTTTTTGAACATATTTTCCGGCTGATTACTTCTGTCATGATAAAAATTTTACAGGACGGTCAGGACGCTCACCTGATGGTAAGTGATACGCCTTGCCATGATAGAGCGGCAATGAAGGAGACAAACAACTAATAAACAGCCATTCTCCATCAAAGCTGCACTGCGCCTGTCACCCGAGACAACAGATGTTAGGTCTCTCATACCCAATAATTTTACTAAACAAAATAAATATAACGGCAATGATTCCATGTCATTTAATTATATTGTAAACTAGAATTAAGATTAACCCTATCTGTTATGAATATTGCATTTACTACGATTAAGGTACTTCAAATATAGTCCACAAATCAATTTGCTACGTTAAATATTTATAACAAATGTTACGGTTTTAAACTTGGATGAATAAAATAAATATTTAAATTCATTCTGTGAGCTGTTAAAATTCGCTTGGAGTCAATGAAAATATATAAGCTTTTAATTCAATTAACGTCGAACTCAAGGCCTTTTGTATTCATATCGTTATGCCAAAAGCTTTCTGGTGAGGGAGCAGAGAATTCTAGGAATAACTACTTTCACGCTTGCAGTGCAATTGTAGGATAGTGGAGACTGGGTCTTATTGAATCGCCTTTCTGTCTTCAATAAAAGGCATTATAGCTGCTAAAGAAAACACTTACTTTCCCTTTTTTTAATGAATGAAAGTATACTGTATTTTCTATTTTTTTACAATAAACGAATATTATTCGAAGAAATATCATTATCCATCTTAAGATTAGATTGAACGTTTATGTCAGTAAGTGAGTACTTAATCCCACCAAAAACATTCTGTAAAAAATCTAGCCAAGTCTCGATGGAGCTGCTTGATTATCTCTAAAAAGTAATGAAATCAAGACAAAGACGTGCCAAGTCTAAGGTGCCTTACTGCGATTACTTTATTATTATGGTTAATGTTGTGGGACTTGGTAATGGTTGAGACGTCGGCTACTACACCATGGGATCCGGGTTCGATCCCCGGGTAGTACAAACATTTGTGTGCATGAAAATGTCTGTTTGTATTGGTCGAGCGATTTTTGACATCGGATGAAGCGGCCCACCTTGTTGAATATATATTGTTTAAAGGCGGTATGTCAATCTCTTATAGTATGGCTGGGCTCTTTTGTTATCTTATCAGGGTCACCAGGTACTCCAGATCTTCGATATCCAAATTTTTATAGTTTTCCCTTTATGTAGCCATTAAACCCTAACCCTGTACTAAATTTCAGCTCTCTGAGTTAATGGGAAGTACTAGTTCTATTTTGATGATTTTGTTATCTAAGCAGGGTCACCAGGTACTCCAGATCTTCGATTATCCAAGTTTGTATAGTTTTCCCTTTATGTAGCCATTAAACCCTAACTCTGTACTAAATTTCAGCTCTCTAAGTTAATGAGAAGTACTAGTTCTTTTGATGATCATGAGTGAGTGAGTGTCTATCTGTCGAAAATGCGAAACTTTGCTTTCGCTTAACGTCGGAAATAAATGACCTACAGACTTGAAATTTTGGATTTAAAGTAGGTTATTATATCTTACTAGATGCCGAAAATTTCAGCGTTCTGGTATTATCCAAAGGTTCTCAAATTGGGTCTGAAAATGCGGCGAAATAGATCCTGTAAAGGATGGTACGGCAGTGTTTGCTTCGCGCTCGACTTGGCGGGGGCACTACCGTGCCCCCAGATAGTAGCGTAAAAAGTTAAAAGAAACCAAAGACTGCAGATATTTTTCGTCAACACTGCCATGCGCGCTCTCCAGACACAATAATACCTACATATTATTATTGAATATAAAGACAGGCACGTTACTAAATTTACTGGAAGGAGAAAGGTAACTGTTCTGACTTCCAAAACGCATAGGAATTTCTAACCAGCAGTGTACTGACTTGTGTACGGCAAAAAATTTACGATATCATTTTCAGAAGCCTTTTTAAGATATATATAGAATAGAAATCTAGAAAATTCAGTACTTCAACCGTTAAAAGAAAAAAGTAAGTAGAAAAAATCACCAGCTTCATTGGTGCAAGTTTGCTGAATCAATCTGTTTAACTACCCTTTGGTCCAACACAGAAGATTCATATAATTTAAGTGGCATTAAAATTTAAATGGTGAATAACATACTGCTCTCGACATACAATGAACATGAATGTGTAAACGCGAGTACAGTACGCCACATAAGTCATTTCACAATAAATAATTAATCTTACTTATTTATCTTATATTATTATTCAAGTGTAACAGTCACCCAGGAATAAATGTGTAGTGAGATAGGCAGTATAATTACAGAACAAATTTATTCAGCATCATGCTTCAGCATTAAGTGTAACAAACTTCTCGTAGCAACACAGTCTCATCTCACTTTGAGGCCCATATCCTAGAACAAGGCTCAAGTGTTGATATTTTCTTGAATAGAGTTATAAAGGGATAGCGCTCTACACGATAAATAGCGCTATCCCTTTCTAGTCTTTTTATAGAATACGAGCCTGAGATTACCAGATCACTTTTGTGTTCCCTGCTTACCACTACTGGAAAAATGCGTGTTGTTGATTGTGTGTATTTATATATAGAGACTTAAATTAGAAATAAATATGATACTCAAATAGATTAAAAATAACCATTTCTCTGGCTACGACTTACAAAACTATCCACGTGGGCATCATAGAAGTAAACGTTATTGGACACTATTCTCTCACTAGCGGCCGCCCTTGACTTCAAACGCGTGGAAGTAGTTATTTGCTCAAAATGGCTATTAATACACATTCAGCACATCGCCACACCATCTAAATTTCAAATCTCTTACTTCAAAAACAATCATTTTAAAATTTTCAACCACCATTTTGATCCCCTTAAGGAACGATTATAAAAAATAGTGCCCCCTACGTTATAAAATTATCTGTTGTGATAAATTCAAGTTTCTTATAGTTCACTTATAGTTCAGGCCGTGGGTTTTAAGTAAATCATTATTTTCCTTTTCCATTCATAACATTAATATTAGAAAAGGTAGTTCGTCTTTTATTCATGACTGTACCTAACATACTTTACATAAACGCTCAGCCTCATAAGTAAAGTGATTTTATTATATGCAAATATTAACGCCAAAAGGACAACAGCGTCAAGGAAGTTAATATAAAGTAAATATTCAACTGACCTATGGATTTAATATGTACGATTGCGATGGAGATTTAGTTTGTGTCGCATTTCATCGGGTTGATGTCTCATTATATAGAAATCTTACTTTTTCTGTCCTTGCCAAGTGCAAGGACAGAAAAAGTATTGGTCAAAGGTTGGTTTTTAACAAAGACTTCTATTTTTACCCGACTGCATAACTTTTGCCGACTGGTGATTAGAGCCTTAGTCGTCCACGCGGGCCCAATGCGGATAGGACGACTTCACACACAACCTTCGAATCTCTTCGCAGGCGTGCATGAAGGTTTCCTCACGATGTTTCCTTCACCGTAAGAGCGTCGGATAACGTACATATATTTTTCGAAAATACATTGGTACGTGTCGGGATTTGAACCTCAGCCCTCCCGGTAGGGAGGCGACAGTCCACACCACTGAGCCACCGACGCTCATCAAGATATATAGCATAGTCATAAACTACACATAGTATGTACTATGTAAAATAGAATAAACAATGGTTAACAAGACATTATGAGACAAACTTACATTAAAACATATATTAACATCATGAGCAAAAACAAATGTGTCCGACCCTCACACAAACATACTAATATTTATAAGTATCTATAATAATTTTAATTAATTTACACAAATACTAACATGTTCATGATAATAAAATGTACACAGCTAGCACCATATTGTTTTGGTGGGCAATTAACGTCCCAGTGCAGGGTATACGCCTTCCCAGATCTTGAGTATAAGGAGATAGAGCCGTAGCCCTCCATGCAAGCTCAATTTTACTAACGACTGCGAAGTTAGTAGTCGGACACGAGCCTACCCATGCAGTCGACCACGCGGGACCAGTGCGGATTGGCTGAATTCACGCACAACCTTTGAATCTCTTCGCAGGCGTGCAAAGGTTTCCTCATAATATTTTACTGTACCGTAAAAGCGTCGGTTAAGATACATATAATTTCTAAAATTCGAAAATACATTAGTATGTGGCAGGATTGGAACCTGCACCCTTCAGATCGGAAGGCAACAGTTCACACCAATGAGCCACCGACGCTATCCAGCTAGATAATTTAGATAATTGAAAGGTAATCATGTCCTTTCACGATTCAGCTAATGGCAGCCCTACGTGTTAATTAGCTTGTACATCGTCTATTGCTTGTAGACTACTACAAGCAATAGTGATTTGTAGTTTCGCCACCTTTGACCTGTTCAGACGCGCCTCGTGTGACGAAATGACGTTTGAAACTAACACGAAATGTGGCACGACTCACAATTTTGACCATATACGGTAGGACCTTGACTTTATATGACTGCGGCCGTATATTTCAGAAACATAACATGGTATAGGGTTTTATTGAATGAACGGAATAATAAGAGAATTGAATGTGATGTACAATTTAATTTTGATTAATAATAAATTAATCACCTTAGGCATACACCGTTTTTAAGGTAAAATTCATTGAGAAGTAAGTAATGTCCTTAGCAACATAAGCTTCAACTGTTTTGAAAATCTGAATACCTATCATACATATTATAAACCTAAGCAGCCCGTCTAATCTATAAGAGATATTACGTATATAAACCACAATCGACATAGCTGGTCAGCATGATAAGTACTTACTGTTGACAAGAAAAGCAACCACGCGAAAGTTACGTCAGTTATATATATTTGGATAAATTTCATAAAATACTTTTCTTTCTTCAGATTCTGGACAGCCAGCAATAACTCCACTGCAAGGGCCGATTTTATTGCGCAACGGCACTGTACCCGTGGTGCCTCTTACATCCTACCCTACAGTCAACAATGGGTCTTTCTACCAAATACCTGTAAGTACATGCATTTGATTTTTGTATAGTAACAGATACCTTTGGAAATGTAATCTTTTAGGAGCCAACACACCGGCCCGTAGAACATCTTACCAAACAATCAAAAAGGCTCTAGCCAGACCTAAGCTGGATTAAAAAATGATCCATCCGCCTTTATAGGCGGACGGAAGGACTGTGCACTGATGACTAATGTTATCATCTTAATGCAGTGCACAGTCCTTCTCATACATCATGTTTATGGGGATTGGGTCGTATTACCCAGTGTAGGTTATAGACGATTACCAGTTGCCTACATGCCTTCCATAACACGGAGGGTTAAGATATTATTTTGTACAATGACAGAACTTTGCGAACGTCAACCGAACACGCTTAACGCTATCTTGTATGAACAGTGTACTAAAAAAATAATATAATCAATTACAAAGTCATTATCATCTCAACGCTATGTTATTAAATTTTGACAAAAAAAATGTAAATAAGTTGGGATAACTAAATTGTGTGGTGTCACTGAATCTCACGCCAACGTTAATAATAATTTTTTGTCAGCGAGTATTGTCTATGGGTTAAACAAACAGTTCAGGTTTGCACAAGCAAAGACAAATGACTATCGTTGCCGCTAGATGTGTTGCGCAATGTTAACTAAACAAATTTAAATCACGAAGGTATGTTACTAGGAATTCTATGTAGACTATTATTACTAAATTTTATATCGAGTTAGGAATGTCAGAGCCCTATCAGCTTACGTTTTTTGGGACCCAAGTCTCTCAACTGCAGCTGCATGTTAAAGTCAATTTATCTTTCAAGTAATTGGGGTAGGCATTGTCCTGCAGTAAATCTCATGATAAACACGAAAGTAATGGGGTTTTCCTTTCCTACTTTAATTTATCATATTAGTAGTTAAATCCATTGGTCTAAAATCTTCCCTAAATCGTTAATGTTGCAAGAGCCTCAGTTTTTACTCCGCTTCGTGAAACAACCCACTACGAGCTAGTGAGGATACATTAAGTCCCGAATTGGTTACCCACGTGGGCTGGCATCCCTGATCCCAGGCAGAACAAATGTTTGTACTGCCCGGGAATCGAACCCGGAACCCTCGGTGTAGTAGCCGACGTCTCGACCATTACACCACATGGGTCATCAAAATAATTATTATGATTTTAAATATATATAACATTTAGTTATATTTTGTTGTTTGGATATTACGCACATTGTGTTCAGTGGCATTAACTATTCTTATGCCCGGCATGGTCAGAGCAACAGGGACGAAAATTTACTGGTTGATTGCATAGATTATTTGGTTGTATTCATACTGTCCATATTCTGACATGTAATATTTAAATACCATAACAAAGGAAAATGCTGTTACAGTTCACATAAGATTATTATAACTGTACCCGAAGACATAAATATGTCAGCTTAAATGAAACGTAAATCAATCCCTAGAAGTAAGCGGGCCGACTTTGTTCGCAATTGATCATAATTTAAATAAATGACTGTCGAAAATACTATTGTAACAACCAACGCTTAGTTTTAAGCGCAACAAAGGGTTTCAAGTCTGATTTATTTGATAACATTTGCATGAATTCTCAGATTATTCCCAAAATTACGGCAATATAACTTATTTAAATCTCCAGAAGCCCGAGAGGGAAACAGACTAACATAAGAAAACGAAATACACTTAAATTATAACAAATGACGCGCTTTACGTATCCAATTTAAAATGTTTTGAACTGGGTCCGATATGTGGTATCTTCCTGGGATTCGAAATCACGACCTTGTGCAAGACACTTTGTGTAATTTTTCCGGGTTTAGTGAGTCAGTACTACTATCTTAGTAGGGTAGTCGCTAACACCAACAAATATAAACATTGCGAGAGTTTGCACTGAAACCCACAGTGCATGTTGGAGAGTTATTCGATCTAGCTATGCGGATATTGTAGTATGCGCCGTAACTTATGACCGGGGCCACATGTGGATTGGTAAGGCTATTACTAGCCAGGAGCAAACGCAAGGCTGTAAAAAGAAGATACAGATTTTATAAAAAAAGACAGCCTGTCCAGTGTCATCAGGTGAGGTGGTATTTGGAGTAAAGCGTCTATACAAAAAAATATTTGCTCCTATTTTCAAAGAACTAAGCTGCAATTCGAACAATGTAAGGTGAATGCTCTGCTAGGGTATAAATCAGACACAAGCTATGAAAGCGAATGTAGTAAATTGGTCACGTCTCGTGTTTTATCTGTGGCCCACGCGTGACTCAGGCCAGTACGGGCGTTTCCTGCGATCCTACGCTTTCGCAATCCTAATGCTAGTGTCATGCCGCTGTGGCGATTTGCTTTGAGAAATCCTAATTTAAAACCCGTGTGTACAGTCGTCGATGCCTATATTTACACAAATTATCGGTAAACAGGCTCGATGGCATGGCGTGTCGGCTGTTGGGTTAGCGGTCGCGCAAGTTAAGCAGGTATTACAAGAGATGGATGATCAAAAATAATATTTTCTCGGATTCAGTGCTTCGGAAAGTTCATTAAGCCGTTAGTCCCGGCTACCATCTTATAATAGTTGTGTTGGGTGTTGTTTTATTGTTACAACTGCATTGGAAGCGCGTGATGGATTATGGCCAAATTTCCCTTAAAGTAGTGTTCAAAAGGCTAGTTGATATTGATCGACCACAAAAGCAGTGGATTTCGCACAGGTACATACAAGACGGGGTAAGCTTAGATTAAGTTTAAGAACCTCTCCTTAGGTATGCAAATAAAAACAGATGCGCTTTATTCATAAACCTACAGTGAATATATGCCAACAATCGATGCAACCATGTTCCAGGGCGGCCTATTCTAGTTTTACCATAATTGATAGAGTGTTTTATCGTTATTTTTTTTTTAGATTTCAATTCCATTATAATTTAAGTTGACGAACTCATTGCGACGTGATTCACACTAGGTTATACATTGAAAAACCTAACGCGTATGAGTCGGCGCACTAGCACAAATAACACTGTCAGTTGCAAGCCACTTCAAAAACAAGCTTTAATTACGCCGTAATAAGATCGTCTTGAATATTATATTTTTAAACGCTAAATTACTGCGAAGATATGCAATTATGATCGGAATACAAAACAACCGATTACACATCGAGTGACCAAAGGTAAAATATTACGTGTGCGTAATTAGGCGAATTACATATAATAATAGTAATATATAAATGTACCACGTACATTTGCGTTCAATATACAATCAGTTTTGACAATGCTTTTGTGTTGCAATATTAATTAATCTACATTAGATAACTTTTATATTTTATTATTAAAATTCAAGAATCGGTTTCTGCGGCATATAAGAATAAAGAAAGGTACCTAATTAGACAAAATAATAAAAGTTTAAATTAAAATGAACAAAATTGTAAATGCTCTCCTTACCAATTTACTTACAATGCAACTAAAGACTGAACTAAATTTAAGTACATTCATGCATATTAAACATAAGTTAAACCGCGACCCATTTGGTGTCGCGGTTGAGAGGTCGACTGCAACACCAAGGGTTCCGGGTTTGATCCCCGGGCAGTACAAACATTTGTGTGCATAAACATGTCTGTTTGGAATGGTCTGGGTGTTTTTTCTGTATAATATGTATGTATTTACAAAAATGTATATAAGTATATTTATCCCTTTAGTACCCATAATACAGGCTTCACGCTCAACTTGGGACTAGATGGCGCTGTGTGAATGTCAGTGAATATTTATTTATTTAAGTTGCATAGTTATTTGTAATATGCTTAACGAATATTAATCACATATAAGTTTTAAACACTAGCAATCAATTGCGCTTCATTATCTCCTACAAATAAATACCTAAATGCAAATGCATGCCAGCGTAATCAAGATGACAGTTACATTCATAGAGAAACAGTTATGCGTCGGCGCACCATTCATAAAAGGGACTGATTGATTACGAGCTCTTTGAGAACATTATTCAATAGGTAAACAAGCTGATATTGCTGTTAAAATAGATAATTTTAGTACCTAGTTTAATTTAATATGTCATCTTTATGAGAATTTTATCGCAATTTTCTTTCAGGTGCCAGTGTCTTTCGAGATTAATTCACAAGCAATTAAAACACATAGGTATATAGTACCTTTACTGTGTGCGAACAAAAACATTTTTCGAATGATATTCTTTTTCTATTTTAATTGTATGATAGATATAATAAGGATGCTTCCCAAACTGTTTACCGTTAGGTAATTTCCTAAACGGCCTTTCTATTTATCATCAGACCACTATTGATAGAAAGGTACAACCCATATAAGAGTAACGTTCTTTTCAATTCAAATTAATCAAGCCCAACACATTGGTAGTAGCTGTCAACCGTTAATTAATTTCCTTAATTGTCTCTCCACTTCAATACCTGAACGACTTCAGACTTTCAGTAAAATATAGCGATACTCCGTTTCATTTAAATGTTTTTATAATATTGTGATTTTTAATGCCGTCTACTGCGATTAACGTGATTAAAATGACGCATTCATATTTGGTTACATCATTTTGTAGAACATATATGGTCAATAAATTAGTCATAATTCAGCATGCAATTTTATCTTACCATCCAAAAATAATAGTATTTCTTAGGTCCATATTTGGATTACAAAATCAAAAATTTGTAGGTAAATAAACTTGTACATTTTAAATGTAAGCTCAATAGATGATACAACTTTAGATTAATTAATTTATTGATTCATGATCATGACCGTCAATTAACGCAAATTTTTATACCTCAGAAGGGCAATTAACTATTCAGAATACATCAGTAGAAAACGTAAAACATAATAATTGCTACCGATATAAATAATAGTATAAGCTTACAGATAAACAATAAACAATATAGACGCACAATCTCTCTCAAAAGTGCCCCGGGAAAAAGTCCGCCCATCGGGTCAGTTGGGCAGAGTTTTTATTTATAATCACGTCGCTTGCTACATGTCATAATGACATAGTAGTGTGTTTGTGCTTTAGATTTTGTTCTCTTTCTATGAAACGTTAAGGTCAAATTTTAAATGAATAATTTTACGTTCTAAATAAGCCTAAATATATAATAGCCTACGTTCTAAATACGTCATTCGTAGGTAATGTGTCATGTGATTCTGCATCTAGTTAGATTATTGAAAATCTAAGTATAAGCTACAAATAGTGCGATGCACACAAGCAAAAAAAAATTTATTAAGACTCGGAAGCTCCAAAAGTAAATCAATCAGTAATTTAAAACTTCTGAAACATTGTGGATTTTTTATAAATTTAAATTAATTTCAAAGCAAAATATGTTCGTACACTATTAGTTACATACCTTCATCTATTTATAAATATTATCTACCAACAACCTGCCATTTTATGATGCGTCCAATTCCACGATCAACTGACATTTCCTAATTGAGATATGTGTGTATCCGCATAATTGATCTCGGAAACGACAGATTGATTGGCAAATTACATATTTAAATTTATTCATGTAAGACTTGTCTTCAATGAACTTTGCCAAAACTAGAATCAAGTAGGTACGTACTCGAATATATATAAATAATATAATCATTTAGGACATGGCGTAGCTTGGACCCGCGACTTTTTTTATCAAATGTATGTAAATTATTTCCATTGCAAGGTTATTGACACACTTGGATTTCAAACTTAGTGTCTATATTTAAATTGCGAAATAAAAATCTTGCCAAATTTATGCTGCGATCCAGTTTTGATGTATTTCACAATAGAAAAAAAACATAAATCACTTTAATTCATGCTTATAGCATATTTAAGTAATTTATTGTTTCGCATTTGAATGACATTGTAAAATGTATTTCAACGCATAATTTCTAATCCCACGAGACTAGTGCGTCAAATTCAAGTTCCAAGTAACTCTCCCATTTTTTTTAAATATTAGGAGTGTATTTCTTCCAAAAAAATACTATAAGTTGTGTGACTGTCGGAGTTAAAATAGTTCACGAAGGAAGCTGTGACAATCTTCAAACTCTTATGGACCAGGCTTAAGTACTGAGTGAGGGCTTATCCAGTAGAGGGATGCAGGTCTGCCGATACCTTACTACCAGGGTATGATCATTTACACTAGCTCTTTGTCTAGCAAAATAACTCGGTCTAAGAGACCTTTATCTCGAGTGACAAACGCAGCCCAGGGTGTAGACAGAAACTTATCAAAACCATTGGTTTCCTTCAACTCTGATTCTGTCATTGACAGGATGGTATTACTGATCAGCAGGTTAGTGCACTATGCATACCATCCACTTGATGAAACAAAAAATAACATTTTTACGATTCATACATAAATCCACGCCTGAGCTCGATAGAGTTCTCTTTACTAAAATATTAAACTCCTAATCACACGACCTAAGTGGAAGCTCTACAAGGAAAATAAAGACTATGATTTATATACAACTAAAATAAATGCTCATACTTGTTGCAGTCATATTTTCCATTTCTGACATTCTGTAGGCGTTGTCCAAGAGTTTGCGTGGACATTAAATAATTCAGAATTGACAAGAATCTAACATACGTGCCCGCCTCAAGTAGCTACTTTGAATTATAATGGATATTTTTATATTACTCAGCAGTGCACATAATTTACACTTTACGAACATATAAATCGGTTGTGCAATTACAAACTCTACATCATGAGCTTAAGGTTGAAATTATCTTATGACCGTATTACACAGATGATAGGACATATCACAGGAAGTATCTCGGGTATAAGACGTTACGCCTTGTGGACGTACTAAGGTTTTTTTGGTGGCTGTTTGTTTAGAATTAGTTCAGTTAATTAGTGGGCTCGCGAAGAGGCAGACGTGTTAATTAAAGTCGTATCGAGGTAGCGGATATGGATTCGTTCTGCTTAAGGTGTGCTACTGTAAGTGTTTGTCATAGTTTAATATTTACGAGTAATTATTGATAACTAGTTTTAAATAGTTGTTGTACTTCATTACTTTTATGCAGGCATAATATGACGTCTAATTTATTGAAGAGATTTCTCACAAAAATAATACAGATAACTTAATAAGTGACTGTAGTGCGTGGAATTATGTGCGTCGTATGTATGTGGGGATGTGAACGGTTATATCAAATATAACTTTTGAAACCTAAACCAAGCTTTATTGGTCTTGGTACACCAAATAGCTCATGTGACAGGACGATAACGGTCCGAAACCCCTCCATAATACATTATTGAGGCAGATCTTTATTCATTTTTGGGTAATCTTTAAGACTAGGTCTTTTATGCCTAATTACTGTAAAAAATCTAGGTCTCGAAAATTTCTGCCAGATTATAATATTTCCAGAAGACCTAACTGACGTTACGATTCAGGCCAATTTCATGCGAAAGTTCATAAGGCGCCTTCCAAAATATCTATTTTACCCATGAGTTCTCGAATAAATACATTAATAGAGCTCATAAGTCCACCAACTTATAACTTTCCACTGCAGGCCTTCTTGCACAGCATGGAGGAAATTAAAACCACCAGATATTAATGTGGAATGTAAACAAATTGTGAAAATTGAATATTATTGCAACAATATACACGTATAAAATAAACTTTATTTCTTTCAACATCATTATTCATTAGACTCTGTTAACATTAAACTTCAACAGTCAAAATTTCGTACTATACCATGGGGAATGTATGTATGGAATCATCGAAATTATTAGTTATTAATAACGTGATTATGCAAGACGATTAAAAATGTATTAAGTTTCTCGTTTAAAATTGCCACCATGTGTTTACCGTTTCTTAATTTGAAATTAATTACGTTTGTAAGAAACTAATAATTTTTAGTGATTGGTAGTCATTTAGAAAACCAATGAAAGTAAATTCGATATTTGTTAAGTTACGGTAGAAAGGGCGCTTCCCTATTCGTGTCGATATGGACTAGGTAAGTTCTACTTAGTGTAGAAAAATAAACTATTAAAAAAAAATTACATTATCTTTAGGCAGCGGCGAGTGTTTTTATTCGAAGATAAAAATTAAACATTCATCCCTCAATTAAAACAAGGTTTTTAAAATAATTTACTTATACTAACCAAATGTAGGTTATTTCTGATCGATACATTATAAAAAGCTTTTTAATACATCATGGGTAAATCTGAAATTCTCTTTATCTTACAAGTATTAAGCATATTATTTAATTATATTTAGATAGATATATTGCATATATCAACTTTCTTTTTTTTTTCCTCACCTCTATGTAAATATATATTCATTGTTTAACTTTTCTGTTCACTTTTATATTTACTCTTTTTGTTGTTGTTGTTGTCTTTCTTTAAAATGTGTATGTACAATGTTATGCCTAGTGTCTTCGTTTTGTCAAATAAAGCTTTTTCTTTCTTTCTTTCCTAGTATTATCATGAATAAATACTACATCGATAGGTATTGGATTAAATAATGTACATAGTATATTTGGTAGCCTACAGTTATTACTATTTAACATCATATTTGTTACTGAAATCAAATAAAAATCGTTTTAGCGACTCTGGAGTCTACGACCTCTGGGTAGATCTGACAGTTCTTACATCTGTTGAAACCTATTCAATAAAATAGAATCAGAATTCCCATTAAACAGTCAAAAAGGATCTGTTGAAAATTACTTTTTACTTTTCAGATCCTATGGACTGCACTCTCGCTAGCTCTGGGTTACGAGGTGCAAGGCCAAATAATCAGAGGCGTACCGTGCGTGAAGCGGAACTACCAGCTCTACTGTCCCACAGCAGGCAATACTTATCCCTTGTAAGTATTGGTTTTACAATCTACGGCTTTTATTCATGTTAATGCAGCTTAATGAGTTTTGAGGACTATTTGTGATAAAATAGAGTCACCACTTCCACCATGGTCAGGCGCAAAATTTCCCAATACAGGAGATGGGGCCAAATTACCACAGTAATAGAATAACTTTTCACAGGTAAGAACCGA